>CAUYQG010169485.1:0-52118 GCA_963574415.1 Tarsius wallacei | reverse complement strand
CCCCCCCCCCCCCCCATTTCTTAAAAAGACCAAGAAAACACTAACGTTCCAATTGTGGGCAGTCAGTTCTACAAGAAACACACTGATTTTTGAGGGTGCAGAGACTTCAAAGGGCTGATTTAGAGACACTATAATCTTGCTCTGCTTCAGGAGGAGTAAGACTGCTGGAAAGAGGAGCTAGATTGAGGATGAGAAAGACACTCAAGCTGGGAGTGCTTTCACCTGCTGACATGCATCCTGCTTTGACCTTGACTTTGCTCTAGATTTTCTATCACCTTGTCTTTATCCTCCGATATTTCCTTGCCCTGCAGATGCAGCTGAGATTCAGTTTCCTCCAAAATGTTTTCCTAGGCCAGGTTTCATGGCCCAGCACTTTGGGAGGCTGAAGAGAGTGGATTGCCTGAGCCTGCGGGTTCAAGACCGGCCCGGGCAACCTGGCGAGACCTCGTCTCTACAATAAAATACAAAATAGCTGGGCATGGTAGTGCGCGTCTGTGGTTCCAGCTACTTGGAAGGCTGAGGTGAAAGGATCGCTGGAGCCCAGCAGGTCGACGCTGGGGTGGCCATGAGCGTGCATGCCACTGCACTCCAACCTGGGTGGAGTGAGACTCCAACTGAAAAAACCAAAAAACAAACAAACAAAAACCAAAAACAAATGTTTTCCTAATAGTTGTTATCTGTGCCTTCTCTGAATTACCCACTGCATTTTGGGCTTCATCTGTGGTAGCTATGATGCTCTTCTCTGGGTTTTTGTGCTTTTGACCGCTTAGACTTGAGTTGAGAGGCTGTGTATTACCTTTCACAGAATTGCATTGGACATGTTTATGGATTGAATATAAGGAGAGGCTTGATATTATATTTTAAATGTGAGGGGTAAGAATGTAGGTCAAGAATACAAACATTGATACTCAGAAGATTTGGGTACAAGTACCAGTTCTATGAATAGGGTGGGGAGGTCATTCAGTCTTTCTCCAGAAAGACTGAGGATAATGTTGCTCACCTGCGACCTTCCTAGAATTACTATGAGTCACATGAGTTGTTCCAGAAATTGCAAGTAGTGAACTGTGCATTGTGAAAAGACTTAATACTCTACTTACTACTCAGTAGACCTCTCTGCACTTCATTCTTCTTTCTCATGACTCTAGTGCTAACAAAAATATTTTCTCTGGTATATGAAATTATTACAGGGAAGTAAATGAAGGATTAGTGAAAGATTGGTGACTAAGGTACACGTGTGGAAGTGCAGGTTAGAACTCTGTGTGCCTGCAGTGACCCTCTTAAAGATATTTCCATGTGTGTATATGCAGGTATGGACTTTGCAGGTATGGACTTTGAGTGAAATAACCCATCACACAGTTTCATAATTCTACTGAATCTTCAACATGGTCTTGAGTTAATCAGTCTCTAAACTGAAGGAGTAATCCCTCTTTGTGACTGCTGAAGTTTTGAGAGTGTTTTCTGGTTTGGAATAGACTAGGTACGACATCTCCACACTTTAGAAGTATTTTTGAAAATCAAAGGAAAGAAGAGAGTAAGTGTTAAAAATAATTGTTGAATGATTGAACTTCAGTTGGCCACAGTATCAGGAACCCTCTCTTCACCACTGGAGAGAATATTCTTTGACATCCCTTGCCAAGAGTAAAATTGGTAACTTCCAAGTTGAAACAGACAAGGAGAGAACTCAGAACGAAGGCTCCTCACGGAATCCACATACCTGGGATATTTCAGTGCATATTAAGTCTTATCAGTACCATTATATTTTATGATGTTTGCAGCAGCAGTGATTTTTTTAAAAAAATCTAGTTTTAAAAATAGAAATCCAAATACAGAGGGCAGAGAAAAACTCCATTGCATCAGTATGAACATTTTTATAGTTTTTTTTTTCTTTTGGCATCCTGATCTCTTTGAAAATTCTATCCTCTCTACTTAGGGGAAACTACACCTACTAACTGCCTGGAGGAATTATGCTATGTGCTTTGCACCACTCCCTATGGCCTCAGGGAACAATGTAAATGAACCTTATTAGACTTTTTTTTTACTGTACATGGGAGAAAATTATTTTAAAATGAGTTTTTCTTTTCTTTTGGATTCAGTAGAACTGCTTACCTTGAATGAAGATGAGCCACATGAGAAGGAATTAGGGCATGTTACAATTCAGCTGTTTGAGTCAGATGTAAAAAGAAAAAAAAATTGGCATTTCTGAGGTGGAAAAAGCTAGGTCTTTCTTCATAGGAATCACAAAAATAACTGCTGAAAATCTTCAAACTTTCCAAGAGAAACTTCTTTAAAAGTTATGTGTAACTAAAAATAGGGAGATTCTGATGGAAGCCGGCAAGTGTGTGTATGGAGCTCCAGAATAGTGCAGGAGGTGTGGACTGCAACTCAGGCTTGCGATGTTAACTCTATGGGCAGATTTAAATCTGTCGAATGGAAGAGCATTCAGCTCTGAGGGGGTCACCTGTGTTCTTTACCTGAAAAATGGACATCACAAAGAAGTTTTGATGAACTTGAGACCTATCATTCGGCTTCAAACAAAAACCCACCAGCTCCACAAGGGAATGACCACAGTCATCTTGAAGGATGGCAGCAACCTTGGCTTGTGACTGTGGTGGCTTTGAACTATGTAATGCGATCCTATCGTGGCAGAGACTTCCTCGTCTTTGGGAGCATTTATTTCCAGATCTGAGATCCTAATTGTGGTAGGACCTTGAGAAAAGCCCTGGCGTAAAACGACTGGGAGGTCTTCTAATGGGAGTAGCAATACTAACTGAGCCACAACAAAGAATGCATGAACAAACACTGTTCTAAAATACAATGGTGTCAGGGCTGGGCCAGAATTGGGGGGCTATGGGGGAGGAACTGAGAATAAACGGCTTAATGAGTATGGGATCTTCTTTTGGGGATGATAAAAACCTTTTGGAGCTAAATAGAGGTGATGATTCCACAACATTGTGAATGTATCAAATGCCATTGAATTGTTAGCTTTAAAGGGTTAACTTTATGTGAACTTCACCTGTGTGCATCATTCATCTTAGAAGGAGCTCACTCAATGCAAATATTATTGTACCACTGCTGGCAGGTATGTGTAAGGGTCTTTTTAATGATTTTGAATGAGATGGTTGCAATTTATAATCCTGGACTTTTTTTTTAAAGGCATTAGCAGCCTTCAGTGGAGAACATGCATTGCTGAAATAGAAGATTCACACTTAAATGAGTTGACTTTTTGAAAAACTCATTTGTTGTTGTGTTGTGTTTTGTTTATGTTTTTATAAACAACATACTAGTTTGCAGAATGGGACTTAACAGAGGGCAGGAACAAAGGAATAAAGGTGGGTGACAGCATCATCACATGGGGCTTGAAGTTTTACCTCCAGTGTGTTGACGACACACAGCCCTTCTGAGGAGTTTCGACTCATCCACATTGCAGACAGCACTCGGCCGAAAGGAACATGGAAGCAGGAAGACTTTCGTATAACTGAAAACTGATAAAAGAGGGCTCTATCAGCTCGTCTGCATGCCAGGATGTACTGCACTCTCTGGTACCTTTGCCTTTTCATTCTCCAGTTCCCCTTCTGTCTCATGTCTGCCTCCAAGCCATGAAGAGCAGTCACGATTCTCCCTCTGGAAACTCTTCCTTGTTTCTTGTCTCCACTGTCCTTGTGTGCTTAGGTGGAAACATCCTGGATGTGAGACATCACGCCAGGTCAGGACCAGTCAAGAAACCAATTTCTGCAAAGACCTCGTTTGTTTCTAATCTTGTTGAGGCGCACACCCAGAATGCTCCTGGTGCTGTGTCTCTCACCAGGTGGATATCCAGACTCTCGGGTGCCAGATGATTAAGCCTTGCTTCTAGCCGGAGCTGGAAACAGCTGCTCCCATATCAAACCTCTTTTTTTCTCAGCCAGTTGCGGCAGAGTCTACGCCCAGCTGTGAGTCTCAGTGCCCACTGGCAGCTCTCATCTCCACTGACAACCTTTCATCTCGACTCTCTATAAACTTTGCTTAATATCTGCTTGTTAAACCTGACAGAATGGCATGAGAACAAAGCTAACCTGGATGCTGCGATGCTGGCAGCATGGTCTGTCAGGCCTTCGTGTTGCTCCTTTGATAAAGGTTTGCCTGGCTGATGCTGTAGAGACCTTGCTGGATGACTCTGAGGCCTCGGAGCAGAAAGGCGTCCGTCTACTGCAGAAGGTTCCCAGAGCGATGTGGTCCTGGGGCATCTCCTGAGCTGAGTCATGTGTTCTTTCCCCAAATTATTCCCGGTGAATATCAGTTCAAGTCTCCTCATTTCAGTTCATAGGAGGACTTTAAAGTCTTTCTAAATAAAACTTTTAAACTGGGTTGATCTACTCTAGAATTCCAGAATCAAGGTGGGAGGAAGTTACAGTAATTGATCACAAGAATGAGTTGCTTTTTAGGGAGGGTCTCAGGTGAAACTAGCATTACAGTGAAGAAGAAAAGTTAGATCTTATATAATGAAGAAAATGACTTTTTTGAGGCATAACATCTCTCCCTGAAGCCTAGCGGCTGTGTGAATGAACATGATCAGAGATTAGAATGTTCAGACAGGCTGAGAGCCTTTCCCGAAAACAGGGTGCAACCACCATGGCTGACCCCAGCTGTAGAGCTCTCTTTTCAAGAATGGCAGCTGACTTTCTACCTGCGATCCTCATGTGGACCTGGGGAAGGCTGGATAAGAGCCATGGCAGCTGTCCTCTAAAATGAATGCAGCATAACCTTTGCCGGGAGAGTTGGTATATGATAGATGCCATTTGTCATTTGGTTTAGAAGTACAGGCAATAAGCTCAAGGAGAGGAGGTGGTAAGTCAAAAAAGTCCTTCCTGGAAGAGGGCCTGAATAATTTAAGTTTTCCAAATTTAACCTTTAAACTTCTGGAGCATCTGCCCTCCCAAGTCCCATCCCCACTGTTGGTTGAGAAAGGATGACACAGTTGTGTCTCCAGGACTTTCATGAACGTAGTCCTCTCACTTTTATAACTAATTTTCCATAGCCACTTGTTTCAACCTATGTAAAGGCAGGTACTAGGCTTGAAATATTCTTTCAGGTCATCCCTGCCTTCTCACATAAACTATATGGTCTAGATTATAGTGAAATCTCTGTGAGTGTCATTGCTACCTCCTACCTGGATGAGGGCATCATCTGGAGCTGAAAACTCAGAGCACTCTTTCTATCTCAAGTGCTTCTTAATTCATGGTGCATATCCTTAAGGGAAAAAAGAGACATTCTCTCAAGAATTGTAATTTGGCAACAGGGCAATGGCATAATATTAGCTAAACTTGGTTCATGTCAGTTTCAAGTTCAAGAAAAAACAGATGAGATACCTGGTTCTCTGCTCCCCCACACCCACTTTCTCTTCCTCACACGCTATGCCAGGCAGAGAACTCCCATCTCTAGACTTTTCTCCTTATAAGGTGTGGGTTTTGCCATTAAGAAGACTGCTTGGACATGGAGGACTCCAAGCACTAAATTATGTCTCCGGCTCACTGCTCCCTGGCAGCAACTGTGCCAAAGTCCAAAGGAGAATTGGGTAGGTGTGTCCTAATAAGAGACAGTGTTCCTACTCTAATTGCCATAAAAGCTTTTGAAGCCATTGTCTGGTGGATCTAAGGAGATTGATCCCGAAGGTGTGAGCTCAGAGCTGCAAGTCAGGAGCTCAGAGTTGTAATTCTTGGGTTGGTGATGACTCATAGTAGGCCCCGAGGCATCTTCTCTGTGCACCAATTTCTTCATCTGCAAAACTTGGAGAAATTAACACACAATTTCCTGATGAGGACATTTTATGGTTTTGGCGTTAAGAATCATGGCATGTGAGTTGGATGGAAAGCACCCCCAGAGGTTTTATCTGCTTGAAGCCTGTGTATTTTTTTAGTAGCTTTTTTTAGTCTTCGTTCTGAGTCTGGACTGTTCTCTTTGGAAATCTTTAAATACCCAGTAAGGAAATTCAAGTGCCCTTGAAGTTTTGTTCTAATCTTAGTAAACACAGATGATTTCCTTTAGGACTCTTTCACATCATGGTTTTGCAAAAGTGGTCTCACCTGCCACAAAGACCCCCTGCTACCTTTGAGGTCCAGATGCCACGCAGAATGCGAACCAACTTCTGTGGCGGGACCATGTTGTCTCTGAACCCATCTGGGTAAAAACCTCCCGTGGTCTTTGGTCTTGGCAGAACTATTGAGTCAACTAAGAAGTATCATCAAGACATCCTCCTTTGTTGAAGCTATTCCTTCATGCCTGATGAAACAACCCTTTTGGGAATTTAAAAAAGTTCAAATGAAAAATAATGTGTCAATAAATGGAAATTGAATGAATGTGTTTGCGTTAACTTGTTACATTCTACATGTGCTTCTCTGAAGAAGTAGTGTGTACATTCAGGGCCAGCTGCAGGCTTCCAGGATGATAAATGAAGAAGGGACCCAAGAGAAATTGATCCAGCAATCCCACATGGCTTCCATCCCAGTCAGATCATCCTGATTTGCCAACTGAATGGCAGCATAGCTCCTAAGTGCTCAGGTCTCTGTGTGGACTGGCCTCTGCGCTCTGTCTTCCACACCCCAGCTCTCCTAAGTCCTGAGGCATATTTCTGTCTCATCTACTTAACTCTGCTGTTAAATCTCTGCCACCATGCCTGTCTCTTCAGCTCACTAGATTTTCACTCATTTGCCAGTGACTGTGAAAAAAAAAATGACAGCAGAGTTTCTCATGGACTTGGCCCCCATCCAGCATGGAAAACATACTGAATTGATGTCTCCCAGGGCCGTCTTTAACTCAGGTGTCCCCATTTCACTGGGCTCAGCAGATTTCCTACATCTGTGGCATATGACATTGCAAAGAGTTCAATCTGGAGACACGTTTTCCTCTCATGTGTCCCTCTCCCAGGTTTAAACCAAGGGGCCTTTCCCACATGTCTCAGGCTGAAAAAGCACAGACCGTATCAGTCCTGCTCTTAGCGGTGTCTGTGGAACAAGACGCCTCCCTCCAAGGTCCCTTGGCTCCTTTCAAGGTGTGAGCAGACGACCGGCATGCGTGAGCTGACAGCTGCGCTGTGCAAACTCTGGAGTTGGTGAGGGCAGCTCTGCTAGTGGCCTGGGCCTGGGAGAAAATGATGGAATGCAGGTGTGCATTCTTATCCATGCATTCACTCAGGCTTCATTTCCCTAGCAAGTAGTTACTGAGCTCCTTGTGTGCTGTGCACGGGTTGTGCGATATGATAGAGTCGTATTTATTGAGCGTCTACTGTAGAGAAGGCCCTGTGCTAAGTCTGAGCATCCCACAGACCGAAGAGACAATGCTGTGATGATCTGCATTTTAAGAAGCGGGAATTGACCCTCAGAGGTAGATCACACAGCCAGGAAGTAATGGAGGAAGGATGTGAATGCAGACAGTGTCACTCAGAGTCCTGAGTTTTATTTTGTTTTTGTTTTTGAGTGAAGGTGTCACTCTGTCACCCACTCCGGAGTGCAGTGGCATGATCACGGCTCACCACAGCCTCAACCTCCTGGGCTCAGAGTGATCTTCCCACCTCAGCCTCCTGAAAAGTAGCTGTGACTACAGGCATGTACCACCACACCTGGCTAATTTTTTGATATTTTTATAGAGACGAGGTCTCACTATGTTCCTCAGGTTGATCTTGAATTCCTGGGCTCAAGCAATCCTCCCACCTAGACTTCCCAAAGTGCTGGGATTACAGGCATGAGCCACTGTGACCAGCAGAGTCCTGAGCTCTTAACAGCTACGCTATGCTGCTTGAATATGAAAACTTTTCCTAGATATTGTAGGAGATACCAGTAAAAAAAAGTATGACACAATTTCTTCTTTCTAATAGTTAATGATCATAGAGAGAACAAACAATCATTGCTCTGCTATCCATAGCAGTATAATCCTGGATACATTGCCCAACTTCTCTGTGCCTCACTTTTCTTATCCTTAAAATAAGCTTCATAATTGTTCTTATTTCTTCAGGTTATATTAAGGATTAACTGTTAAATGAAGTGTAAATGTTAAATAAAGATTACGTGTTAAAACATGTAAAATACGGCAATACTTTGATAACTTGACAATTGTTATTTGGTTTGTATTATTATTCACTATTAATAAGTAACAGTATACATTGTGCATCTACCATATACCCAACACCGTGTTAATCACTTAGGGACCTCTGGTGGGTGGGGCATATAGTCTGTGTCCCCTTTTAAGCTTTCATTTGAGTGAAGATCACCCCGATATTAATTCTAACAGTAAGGAAATGAGAAACCTGTAAAGCGGTACATTCTGCTTGAGACAGAGAACACAATATTGAGCTAGCCAATAACTCCCCTAGGTCCCCCAAGAACAAAAGAGCAGCATGGAGGTTGCCCTGCAGAAGAGGGAGCAGGAACTGCTGTGGGTGGCTTAGGGGCAGTCACAGGGAGCAACTAAGGGGGAAGAAAAACAGAGGAGCACTGGGCAGTTCCAGGCCCCCTTGAGGGTCTCATGACCTTTTACTGGGAGCATAGGTCACCTCCTCTCCCCCATTTCTCTAGCAACCCCTGAGGTGTCCTGAAAACTCATTGACAAGTTTGCCTGTCCTCTGGGAATAAGGGCAAGGAAAAAGGCAGAGGGACTCTGGGGACACTGCAGCCCTGGCAAGGGCTGTTCCAGCCCTCCGTTCTTCACTGGGAATCAACTCCATGGGCCAAAGGGCAGAAATTCACCTTCTCTAGGCCTTCAACACAGGTAGTACATGTGGGAGAACAGGGGACACTGTGGGGTCTGTTCTGGAGGAGGTGGGCTTCTGCAGAGTGACTTGCTGTGTCCCAGGAACATGCTATGCAGAGAGATCACACGCCAGGAAGAACAGTCTCTGATTCCAGGGAGCTCACATTCTTTCCTTCCCCACTGTCGTTGACCTGAGGTGTGCTTACTGCTCTCCTTGGCCTTATGGATAATGTTGCCATGGATGCTCATTGGTACCCCACCAAAAAGTATTCAATTGTTTGAACACTACATGGTTGCTTTGATTCAGAAAGGAGGTATGTTTTGGAACAGAAAACGGAAGTGGGGTTTGCAAAGTCTTTGTTGAAGGTCTTGAAACTTGTTTTCCTTTGTTTCACTGGTAAGAAGAATTCTAGAGTATGACTGGGTTGCGATGACTACTTATTCTTCTTATGTCCCTAAGGTGACACATTCCTTTGCCACAAAGAGCAGCTAGAGACGCAGGGCCACTCGAACCCACAGCAGCACCATCCCATCAGCATGACCTGCCCCTTCCCCCTACATTTCTCTTAACCCTGAAAATGGGCTTCCTTTTAAGATTGCAAAATAATCAAGTTTACCCTTTTTTTTTAAGGAAAGAGCACCATTTCCCACCTCCCACTGCTTTCTTTGTTTGGAGCTGTTCATTCCCGGTTGTGATATTCTTAAAACAGGGAAGAATGAGGAAATTTCACTGTCTTGGTGAAATTACCTCATTTTGGAATAATTGGTATTCACAGAAGAGATGCACATTTTCATCCACCTAGTAATGAACAAATTAACAAGACACCTACTGAGTTGTGTTAACAAAATTACCGAATGTAAAAGGAACTAATTACTAACCACTGCATCCAGACAAACTCAAAACTGCATTCATAATGGGCTCTGTGCCCCACTGGCTACAGACCGTGGAGAGAGGGCAGGAGTAGGTGCCTGGTGATCAAAGTCCTCGGTGCGTGTTCTGCAAGTGGTGCCTGCTTCTCAAGAAGCTGAGCTTGCTTCTGAGAGCCTTTCTTCCTGGCTGGTGTAGAGGTCTGTGACATTCACACTTTGTTTGCAGAGATAGCTGTTGGTTATCCATACAATAGCAACCAAAACAAATGGAAATGAATGTTAGAAATAGTCATTTTTTTTTTTGGAGAAGATTGTCTCTGTGATCATAGAGTCAGCTAGCTAAACTCACAAAGGGGCCTTGGCCTACGTCTTTTTGTGTTTTTTTGGGGGGGGGTTTTGATGATGATGTTTGAAACAGACTGGTGGCAGTTTTTCAGACTAAACAATTGTTTGGCCTTACCTTCATGAATGAAATATAATTGCATGTGTCAAAGTTTTGGTTTTTTTTGATCCCTCCAGAGAAATTTGAGGTGTGCATCTAAATATATGTATAAATAGGTGCCATTTGCTCATGTGTGGATCTCGGGTGAGGATAGTGAAGCTATTTGAGGCTTTCCCTGTGTGGTCTCTCTTAGGGCTGCTGTAATAAAATGCCATAAACTCGATGACTTATAAACAACAGAAATCTATTTCCCACTGTTGTGGAGGCTAGGAAGTCCAAGCTCGAGAGGCTAGCAGATTCAGTGTCTGGTGAGGCCTTACTTTCTGGTTCATAAGATGACACCTTCTTCCTGGGTCCTCACCTGGTGGAAGGGGGAGGGATCTCTCTAGGGCCTCTTTTCTAAGGGCACAAATTCCATTCATTAGGCTCCATTCTCATGACTAATCTCCTCCTGAAAGCCCCACCTCACATTGGTGATAAGGTTTCCACATATGATCTTTGGGAGGACACAGACATGGAGACCACAGCATCCTGAATTCTGTTGGCTTTGTGATCTGTACTAGGATTCCTTTCTTCTTCTCTTTTACCCTTTTCTGATTGGTCACCACAGAATATTCAGTTTTAAACACAGTTTCTGGCATAGGGTTTATAGATGTTCAAAAGGATTGTGAGATAAGTGAGTGAGGCAAGAAAGGAAGGAAAGAAAAGTGGGAGAGAGGGAAGAAGGGAGGAGGAAGGGAGGCAGGATGGAAGAAAGGAAGGAAGGAAAGAAAGGAGAGAAGGAGGGAGGAGAGAAAGATGTGGTCTCATATTCCCTACCATTATAATCTGAATGTTTCCTGCTGATTTTCAGAAGTAGCACCCCCATTTTACACTGTATTACGCTATGTCCTGGAAGGTTTCTGCCATCATCCCAGTGAATCCTTGTTTTACTTCCTGCTTTCTGATAGCATCTGCTCTTTAGGCTGGTGGTGGTCATTTGTTACCAGAGACATTTTGGGGGTAGCTACAGGCCAATCAATAATATGCTAATACTTTTGGAGAGATTCTGCTCCAAAAATGTAATTGTTGAAAAATTTATTCTATCATTTGACTTGAAGCACAGCATGTAGTTGTCACAAGAGGACATTTGCTCCGGGGGTGAGTGTGACATTGATAGGATCTAATTTCACACCCAATGCAACAGGTTGAAGAGCATTTCTACTTTGCAAACCTCAAGTTTTTGTCTGCTTTGTGGGACCTATTTGTTGCCAGACTCTTATTTCCTAGCTCTGCCAAAACTGGCAAGCTAGCAGCTTTTCAAAAAAAAAAAAAATTAGGCAGAAGATATAATTTTCTGTGGCATATGATGAAAGCTGGAAAAACACCCATAAAAGTACTAAACTGTCTTTATACAAATGCGAGGACTATGGGAGGCTGGCAGGAAGATAACTGTGTATCTGAGTGAAGGAGGTTATGACTGCATTTAGATAAACAAAATCTGCTGAGATCATGTTCACTGCTAAGATATCATCCTTAAAGACACATCCCATGGAGGGACTGGATAAAGAAAAAAATGATGAAGAGGTGGCATCTATACCAAAATGTTTTTACAAATGTTGATGGGCCATTTATCAGCATTGAGATGAGCACTAAGTGAAATTGTGACTTGTGAGACAGCAGCATAGCCCAATGCACTGCCCGCTTTCAAGGTGCTTCCAATTTTGTGGTAGATGCTACATTCTTCAAAACATAGCTAACATCAGGCTTTATCTCATGTATTTAAAATTATTTGGATTTATTTGTATATCAAACATAGTAATTGCTATACTCTCTTGAGCATACAAACATGCGAAGAATGGATGTGGTTTCAGTTCTAAGAGATTATGTGAACCATCAGAAGATTCAGTCAATTCTGATGCAAAGGAGAATGGGACACCTATTCAGTGAACAGTACCAACAAACTCGCTAGGAGTTCAGAGAAGAGGCGTGTCACTTCTCCCCTATATAATCAAGGCAAGTGTTTTTGTGGAAGGTGGCGTTTCAGCTGGACCTTGAACAGTTGGTAAGATTTCAGGAAGAAGAGACAAGTTTGGAGAATTAACTGCACAAAGGGAATGAGTGAGCAAAGACAAGAAAACAGATTGTTTTCTCTTGGCTGCTGACATCCTCATCTCTACCTGGACATGCATGCTAGGAATCTGACAGTCATTCATGACTCCTAATTTCCCTCACTCTTCAAATTGAGTAAGTCACCAAATTGTGCTGATTTCACTTTTTATACAGCCAACATTGGACCCTCTTCCTCCATTATCACTTGGTCTGCTTAGTGAGAATACTGTTGCCTTATTGCTCAAATGTATGCAGATGCCTTTTTCTGCTTGTCTTGTTTCCAGATTGTGCCACGATAACCAACCCTCCACAGGCTTCTTATTGGAGTGGTGGCTCTACGGGCTTTTCATCACCTATGAGATAACTTCCAGATTCCTACGTATGATCTGTGAGTACCTCATGATCACCCCTGCCGTTCCCCAGCTGCATCTGCACCTCCCCTTCACAATGATCTTTCCTTAGTAGATAGGAGATGATTACTACCATTCTTTTTACATGAAAATGACATCATAAAAGAAGAGGGTTGACTTATCTTCTCTTTGCAGGAAAGATTGAAGAGTAAAATGATTATATACTTTGTAGTCAACAGACATGGATCTGTATCCTAGATTTGTCACGTGATGGCTGAATGCCTTTGGACAATGTACATAATGAGTCTTGCAAGTTCCCAGTAAAGATTAAACTCAATAACATAGGCAAAGTGCTTAACAAAATTGCTAGAACATGGTACACCTCTATGTGCTCAATCAAACATCGTCTACATTTATCTTTTTTCCTCCCTTTGTTTCCCAAGTAGTATGCATTACTCTTTAATTTTAAATTGGGAAATTTGGATAAAGAAATGCAACAAGTCACACAGCAAGAGGAAAAATTTAACTCTTAACTATTGGAAGGAGACAACTACTTTTGTTAAATAAAATAGTTGTAATTTCTCTTGAAGTTAATGAAGTAAAATGTAATGCGTCTTAGATGAAGAAATGTTTCAAGTTATCTATCTCCAGAAAAATTATATAAATAGTATTTTAAAAGGGATAGGGTAAAAACAACATATATATTTAAAATAAATGGAAAAAACCAAGGACTGGAAGAGTTAATTATAATGAAATTAGATCAAGTGTGCTTAAGAAGGAAAACTTCCCTTAAGAACATACATTCCTAAAGTCAAGCAAGAAAGGCCATGGCAGTATAATGAATATAAAATGAAAAAAAATTCAGAACATTTTTTTTATTGTTAGTTTTATTTAAAGAAGAAAATTTCAAATAAAAAAAAGCCTCAATCAGAAGTTAATGAATAACTTTTAGGAAAAGCAAAAAAAAAAAAAAAAAGATAAAAAGTTCACAGCCAACATTTGAGATATGGAGATTTAAGAAACCATGTGTATCGAAGCGTGAAAGCACTGGCTATCCCTTCTGAAGCTGCAGGTTGGTGGTTGCACCAAAGGAAGGATACACCAAAGGAGAGAGGTGCTCTGCTGTAACAGGAGAAGCAGGAGCAGCACTTTCAGTCCTGGTCCCGCCCAGTCTTGACATCAATGCCTGGTAGTACGTGAGGTGCTTCAGGAGCCAGTATGATCCAAACTACTCCCTGGAAGGAAATGAGGCACTTCAAGAGGACTGTACTGAATGACTTTTTAGGCCTTTAGGTCTTAGGATAATACTAATAACAGTGACAGCCAACCTTTATTGACTGTGTCACAACCACTGTTCTAAGGCACTATTTATGTATAAATTTATTCATGTTTACAATAGTCCTGTAAAGCATACACTTGGCCGTCTGTGATTTCCACATCCATGGATTCAACCAACCACAAATAGAAAATATTCAAGAAAAAAGTCATCTGTATTGTACAGACTTTTCAATTGTCATTATTCCCTAAGCAATATAGTATAACAATGATTTACCTAATATTTACATTATATTAGATGTCATAAGTAACCGAGGGATGATTTAAAGTATACAGGAGATGTATGTAGGTTATATACAAATACTATGCCATTTACACAAGGGACTTGAGCTTCTGTATATTGTGTTATCCAGAGGAGGTCCTGGAATCCATCCCCCATAATACCAAGGGCCAACTGTTTACTAGTATCTCTGATATATACAGATAGGGAAACCAAGGCAAAATAATAGGAGAATTTGTCCAAAGTTAATAGTAGCACAAACACTTGCTGAGTGTCAATAAATGATGCAAAAGAGATTATTCACTCATTCAGCAACTATCTAGCTTTCACAATTTTTACATCTGGCACCGTGCTTAGTAAAGGGGATATCTTGATAGGAACAATGGAGACATAAATTCTGGTCTCATGAGACTGGAATCTACTTCCAGATAGTAGGGCTTGAGTCCTCAGGGTCTAATGGAATGGTCATCTGCAATGTGCTTCAAACATACCCCTGACATGACATAGGCACCAGTCAGGCTTCTGTTTATGTCATTAAGTCCTGTCATCTGATGGAAGGCCATTGGTGGTCTGTGGATTTAAACATTCTCCAGGAGCTCAAGAATCTTAAAGCCAGAAAATTAACATCAGATCCAGGACTCGGATGTAACCATATGATTCTTTATGGAACTTGTAAGACACACCAGAAGGAACCCTACAGGGGTAGAATCTACTGGAATGTCCAACGTTGGACCAGTTACTTAACCTCCCAGTAAAAGAAGGAAAATAATAGGCACCATCTCAGAAGGTGGTGGTGAAAACTAAGTGAGATGGTCCAGGTACAGACCAAGTGTGCTTGCATGCCAGTGACGAAGGCAGTGAAATGTTACTGGTGAAGATGAGGATGATGACGACAGTGGCAATAACCGAGGGTATGGGATGGATTAGTCTGTCTGCTGCTGGCACACACCTTCTCTCCTGTCTTTCTACCTCAGAGTAAATTGCCTGATATTCAGGGTCTCCACACACACACACAGCAGCCATCTTGCTCTAGTCCCTGATGCCTAGCATCTTTGAGCGAAGGTGGCAGCATGTTAAAAAAGCGAAAAGAACCCCTCGTACCCACTGAATTCATCATGGCCCAGTCACTACCCTGCGCCTAAATCATACATTAAATATATTTAGTCCTCTCAACAACCCTCTCAAGGAACACACACTCAGATGACCTAAGAAGCAGCTACAGACAGGTGAGGTCAAGAATTTCAAGTCTTGTCTGATCCAAAGTCTGTATGTTTTCACTTTACTCTGCAGTAAGATGCTGAACAAAGGTAGCCAACCACGTAATAGTGTTTTATTTAGTGTGGAGTGGCTGATAAATATGTTTTTTTTTTTTTGAGTTGGAGTCTCACTCTGTGGCCCAGACTGGAGTGCAGTGGCCGCTCCCGGCCACCGCAGCCTCAACCTGCTGCGCTCCGGCAATCCTTCCGCCTCAGCCTTCTGAGTAGCTGGAACTACAGGCGCGCACTACCACGCCCGGCCAATTTTTCTTGATTTATTGTAGAGATGAGGTCTTGCTTGCCCAGGCGGGTCTCGAACCCGCGGGCTCAGGCAATCCACTCACCTCAGCCTCCCAAAGGCGCGGGGTTACAGGCTGAGCCACCGAGCCCGGCTTGATAAATGTGTTAAAGCAGAGTATTTGAGACAGCACTGGCCCTCTAGCAGGGACTGAGAGACAGAAGTTGTGAATGCACCCAATGAACGGGATTGGGAAGCTTCTGTACATACAAAATGACCTTTTATCCCTTCCCTTTGCTATGTTATTCATTTAAAAATGACATTAAATTGAAAAGTTTGCTTCAATATACTTATTATTAATAATTTAATAATTTTATTATTAAAATGGCAATTTCAATAATAACTCCTAACTGATTATTAACTATTAATGCCACTGTCCTTGAAGTGTCCAGGGTTCTACTTTTTATTAACGTGTGCATACCCTTCCTCCATTCATCACAAGAATAAGCTTGAGCATCTTACGTTTGAACTCATGAAAGTTGGAATGTAAAGAAAGATAGGAATGGTCAGGATGCTTCCTCAGACTTGTTTTGTACTTTACAGCCTTAGTTCTGAGTCAGTCATTTCTGGTTGCTTTTGAGGGGGAAAATATTTAGAAACCAAGAATCCAGAAACTGGGTCTTTGATGTGATCAGTGTTACTAGTGCATTGTTGTTTTGTGGCCCTCTTGGTAGATAAGGGCAGAAATAAACTTGTTTTTATTTGTACACACAGACACACATCTATATAAATGTACATACATACCTAAACCTATACATACATGCATATATATATATTATATATATATACACACACACATATAAGTATACTTATACGTATTTATATTTGAGTCTGGTTTTTACTCTGTTGCCCAGGCTGGAGTGCAATGGCATGATCATGGCTCACTGTAGCCTTGACTTCCTGCATTCAGACAATCCCATTGCCTCAGCTTCCTAGATAGTGGCACTACAGGCATGTGTCACCATGCCTGACTAATTTTTAAATTTTTTTGTAGAGACAAGTTCTCGCTGTGTTGCTTAGGCTGATTTTGAACTCTTGGGCTTAAACAATCCTTCACTTCAGCTTCCCAAAGTGCTTGAATTACAGGCATGAGCCACTGCACCCAGCCTCATTTTTCTTGGTTTATGTGCACATATTAAAACAGAGGAAAGCAAAAGAATTGGAGGAGAAGAAGCAAAAGAGCAAGGACAGGGATGAAGGAGGAAGGAAGAAAAATATTAAACAGGATTTAAAAGTATAAGTAATAACCAATCAGTATATTTGGTTCACATGATTGTGATAGAATTTGAATTGGCACAAGGGAAACAAAAACCACTAAGAAGGCAATTGGGGCAAAAGTGTGACTTCATACTGTTAGGGCTATGTTAAGGCAAAGAAGTATCACAGAGAGACCTTTCTGGTATAGAGTAAAAGAATATATCTCCTTTTGAATAAAATCCAAGACTGAATATGCACTTCAGACCAAATTATTTAAAGGAGTGAGAATTTTGTCTGTTAATTTAGGTATTCTAGACCTTGAAAGTAGGTAGTTGTCCAATTTGATTAAGAAATTCACTGATGAATATATAAGTATTCACACACACACACATACACACACACACACACACACACACACACACACATATATATATATATATATAATTTTTTTCCCCATAAATTTCAGTAGTAGAGTCAATTCTCAGCAGAAGTCAATGTTTTCCAAGGCTTTCTTTTAGGGAACACAGGTCATGGCAGATTAGAAAGGGCTACAAAATTCTTCTTAGGGTCGCCATTCAGAGGAAGCATATGGACCCACAGGAAAAGGCCCCATAACAAAAATATTAATAATAACACAACAACTGTGTTTTGTGTATGCATGTGCTCCAGAAAGATGTATGCAAATGTAAATAAAACACATTAATTTATTTTCTCTAAAGCATAAACAAACATTGCCTTGTTTGGCAGAATTTACAAAGTGCATATTGCTCCCTTTGGCTTTTTTCTTTGCTACAATAGAAGCATGTTTTGTATTAAATCCATTGTTACTAGGAAATTAATCCCAAAATATGCCAGCGTGGCTTTCCATAGTATTAAGAATCCCTATTTCATATGAAAAAATGCAGCCTTGGCTAAACATATCAGCCCCTGGAAATTAAAAAAAAAAAAAAGAATAAAATTTTCCTTTAAAGTTGAATGCAATGGACATGCAAGAAAACGCTAGAAAACTTTAGTGCTGTAACTTGCTGGAGGCTGTTGACCAAGCAAGGGCTATCAACTCACGTATGTATCTAGAAGACATTACTATGAGGTGTCATACCAGGGTAGTTTGCTGAGGTTGTTTGCTTGTAGAGTTTCAGGAAGAAGACAAATGGGAACTCTACAATAATCTACTAAAACCTCTGAAAATAAATCCTCTCAAACACCCACTTTTTTTGGTAGAGTAACTGGATTAACAGACAAAGGTAGTGTGGGGGATACAATCAATCTTGACTTTAGTCAGACAGCTGATGAAGAATTATACAGGAATCGGAGTGATCATTAAGCTAGAATGCTGCATGGCTTCTGGGACAGAGTGAGGGGACACAGACCTTGAGGGAGAACACAATAAATGAACATGCCATCATCGGAGCAGAGTTCTAGGCTTTTCCAGTTTTATATTAGAGTCAAATCAGAATGCTGTGAGAGCTTCTGTCTTAAGGGTCTTTGGGCAGGGCTAAAATAGAAATGTTTTGCGATGCTTCTCTATTAGAACAGTGAGGTTGCCCCTAGTCACAGAATTAACATCCATTGTCTGGGGAAGAGGGGCTTAAATGCCCAACATTTGATTAAGGAGAACTTGCAGTATATTTGGCCTGAATTTTTGACTGCTGCCTTGTACTTACGGTGGTATTGCTAGGATGTCTTGTCATCTTTCCCTGATGCAAGAATATACATTCCATGAGGGAGTGGCTTGATCTATTTTTCTCACTGCACTTACCCCCATTCTGAGAAAAATATCTGGCACACAGTAGGAGCTTGACAAGATTTGTTAACTGAATGACTCATCATAACAAATGTCAGCCGAGTGCTCTTCATGTAGTTGGTACTGACTTATAGTGCCGTTTTCCTTGACAAGGACAAGGGCAGAGAGTGGAAAAAAGTATGAAAACTCACTCAATGTGGGAGCGCCTTCTCAGGCAAGCACACAAGATGTTCTGCCTGCTGTCTCCACTGTGGGTGGGATAAAATCCCTTCTGCCATCACACCCTTCGCTCATATGGGAACAAAGCTCCTTGTAGGATCTGATGAGTAAGGGTGCTGGAACTTGCCTTTACAAATTCCATCAGGTAAGGTCACTAACGGCAGCAGCCTCCACCTGCATGCTGTTTCTGAGGCTGCACACATTTCTACACCTTGAGATGAGAAATAGGAGCTTCAATGACTTAGGACCAGAAATTGATGGGCCTTAGAAGTAATGCTTGACTGAATACCACAGGGCCCAAATGATTGGGAATAGTGCAACAAGATAACTAATCTGTACAGACCTGGAGGCTCCAGAAATGGATTTCTGAGGTTGTGGTTGTAGACATCTTCCAAATGAAGGACAATAAAAGTTCATCTCTGACACTGATGATCTGGAAAATAGAAAGAGCCATCAAAATTGAAAACAAGCTGGTGTCCTGAGCAGGAAGGTAGATATTCTTCCTATCTGCCAGACTGTTGTAAGTTCCCGGGATTGTTTGCCTTTGAATAAGAGCATTTCCCCAAATGAAAAAAAGCTGTAAAGAAAATGTTTCAGTCCTGGGGTGCTCTGTTAATTATAATTCATAATTATGATAGGAATATAGCACCAACAACATGCCAGAAGGAAATCAGATTGCAAATACAGAATTCCATTGTCCAAGTATTTCCAGACAGTGATCTTGGCATTGGCCTAACTCAGTTTTGGTTAGAATTAAGAAAAGAATAATAGCATGAAGTCTTCCTCTCTGTTGTACAGATTTGATTCTTCTCTAGCACCTTTTATAGGAGCATCTTGCAAATGCTAATTAATTAATTCACACAACAATCCCGTGAGTTAGTAATGCAATCCTTAAAACCTTAGGTTGAATGAGCTGAGGAACCAAGTAGAAATACATCTTATTACCTGAGAGAGAAGCTTTTCAATTGCCAATTTCCTAAGAAAATGTTTTTAAAAAACAAAATGCTACAGGAAATCCCTAAAATTGTTCAGTTAGGATAAATAAAAAATTGATAACATTCTTGTCATCAAGCTTAAACTTGAGGGAAAAGAAGCTTGGAGTGTAATTTTTAAAGAACTATAGAACGCTCCTTCTGTTCTTGATAAACTCATCTGTGAATCTTTTTTATATTAGCTTTGCTCCTCCTGACCATTTACTTACATGTATTTCACCAAAAAGAAAAAAGAAGGCTCATAATTTAATAGATTTTGTTGTGTGGCCACATCTGATGCCAGAGGGTTAAAACCTGGACTTAACTTCTTGGAGAAGAGAAGTTGCATTTACTGGGCTGGGCTCCAGCATGGGTTTTTTCTGCCCCCCTCTCTGTGGACATGTGCGCTTTGTCCATCTACAGGATTTTAGACCCAAGTAAGTAAACATGGTTTGGAATAATTTATGTGGAGCATGTTTAGTAAATGACTGAAATTTACTCCAGATTGGAGAGGTTTCTGTGGAAGACAAGAGCCATTCTCTGTCTGAGGTCCCCACAGCAAGCAGGAGGGAACGCTGAAGGGAAAATCTCCTGGCATCATCGTACATGCCACCTAGCTGGGGTCAGTGGCCCAGTGTGCAGGGTCTGGTAGGCAGGACTGCTGAGTGCTGCCTGGGATACTGAGTCTCAAAGCCAGAGTATGATGTTCTTCACTCTCGGGTATCTGCGAGGTCCTAATCAGGCAGAGATGACTGGTCTATGTTTGGCACGCATCACATGAAGTGGTGGCATTAGAAAATGTAGTAAAGTGCTCTCAGTAAATGAAAATATAATTGTCATCATGCAGCCATAAATACTAATTCCTGAGAGTTACTTTCTTGTCTTTCTTGGGAGGAAAGTGGTACTTCTTTTCCTTGGTCTGCTTTTGTCTGTCACATCTCTCCCTCTCCTTCTCTCTCTCTCTCTCTCTCTCTCTCTCTCTCTTTCTCTCTCTCACACACACACACACACACACACACACACACGTTCCTATTTAGACCCCAATCTTGATATGCTGCAAGATCCCAGCTGAGTGAATCTCTGTTCATATTTGAGGATGAAAGTGCCAAGCAGCTTTAGAAGTCGGCTTGGGTGTTAATTACCTTCTTCCTGCCTCAGCGATGCTTTCAAAGGCTCCAGCTCCAAGTTTCTCTGCCTCTGGTTCCCAAACCCTACCTTAGTTGGGATCCCAAGGAAATCAGGCAGAATTATTGGAAAATCCTATAGCCTTGGATTCAGAACATCCTTTGAAGACTTTTTTTATGAGCTGAATTTTGTACTTACACGTTGAATAGCCAATATTCAAAAGGTTGGGAACCAGGAGTGTTTGGGATTTCAATCTTTGCCCAAATTTTGGAATATTTCCCTATACATAATGAGATATTTTGAGACTGGGACCCAAGTCTAAACATGAAATTCATTTATGTTTCATATACACTTTACACGCACAGTCTGAATGTAATTTTATACAATATTTAAACTAATTGTGTGCATGGGGAACAAAGTTTTATTAAGTACCGTTGTGTGGTATTATGTCAGCACTCACCAAGTTTTAGACTTTGGAGCATTTCTGATTTTTGGATTAGAGATGCTCAATCATATATGTGCTTTAGTTACAACTCTTAAAGGCTATCTTGTACACAGGTAGGTCGCCTATACAGATAGTTTAAATAATAATAAACTATACAGATAGTTTAATTTTTTTCTACTGGTGCTTAAATTTTTCAACTCTAGACTAAAGAGATTAAAGAGTTAATAAATATTCTAATATAACTCACTGATAGGCATGAAAAAGATCTTTTTCTTTAGAATAATTTCTGTTAAGGTTTTCAGAACCACTGGGTAACATATTAGAGTTTATATCCACCAGAACTTTATAATATCAGTT
Source organism: Tarsius wallacei (assembly GCA_963574415.1). NCBI lineage: Eukaryota > Metazoa > Chordata > Mammalia > Primates > Tarsiidae > Tarsius > Tarsius wallacei. The sequence continues at coordinate 30,480 of CAUYQG010169485.1, read as the reverse complement.
ATATCAGAAATAATTGCTACTACCTCGGCAATTATTACAAGAGAATATGAGGAGTAACAGTCACAAAGACAGCTGTCTGAGTTAAATTCATTTGCATTTCATTTATGTTCTATTTTACGTTTTTTTAAATAAACTATTTTTATTTTCACTCTGATGTGTACAATTAATTCCATTGTCCAAATTCCTCTGAACAAGACCAGTCAAATTTCATTATTATGGGACACAAAGTGTTTGTCACTGGCACTGAATGTCTTGTTTTACTTTGCGACAACGGAGGTAGCAGACATGCCTTTCCCTCAGCCGGTGGCAGTGCTTGAAAACACCCACGCTGAGGCTGCCTGTGGGTCTGACATACTTTTGAAGGAGCAGAAGCCATCTCTGCTAAAACCGGTGAAACAAAAAATGTCCCCAAAGACCCAATCAGCTTCGTGCTTCTCTTCTAACTCCAAAGGGTGAAACTGAACACACTCCCTTCGAAATGAGGAAGGTAAGAAAGCACTTCTTCCCAGGCTTTCCCAGCGGGTTGCCGTGCCTTCTGCCATCAAAGCCCATAACCGGAAGGCATGGGCTGGAGACTAGAATACATTTTTACTCTTATTAGACTTGTGCTTTAAAAATATAGAACCCCAAACCTTCCCACAAGGAGAGGAACTGCACAGTCAAAAGTGCAGACTTAAAACCAGAGTCATTCGGTTCAAATTGTAGTTCTGGCATGTTCTATCTTGTACTGCGAATTAGTTCCTTCATGTATCTGTCCTCAGCTTCCCCATATGTAAAATAAAGATAGCTATAGAATTGCTCTACAGGGTTGTTAGGAAGATCAAATGAGTTAAGGTGGGTATAGCATCTACGGTGGAAGAAGGGGCATAGAAAACGCAGCTCAAATTTTCTTCAAAAATGTAAAGTGACTTATATGTTGATATCTCCCCAGATAGCTGCAAATGTTGCTCAAGATTTTATTCTGGTAAAAATTTAGATTGTTTAATAGTTAATGGGGTACTCAGTTTCCAAATCACTTATTTGGTTTTGTAACTCTACAGTATCTTTAGTAATAACTTTCACCTGACTTCCAGTTCAGCCAAAATTGAACAGAAACATACTAACAGAATGTGTTTATATCACAGAACATTACAGAAACTAGAATATTTTGGACTTGAAGTTTGAGAAAATATTTTATTGTAGTTACCAAATGGAAATACACCATGCTTTGCATTCTGTGGGGTCACTGAGAAGCATGAAACACATACATGATATCAGCAACCATAAATGAGTATGTTCCTGTTTGCTTTTGCTTTGGCTTCATAAAAACTTTTCCAATATCCTTCACAAGTTACCGTGATAGCTGCTACATGTTATGATTTAGAAAGCCTGGTTTTGAATCTCTCAGTGATCCAATTCACTACGTAGCTTCAAACACACGCTAACACAGAATTAGAGGAAACTGAGATTCATCTTATGTGATCCGAATACAAGAGTAGCTTCTGGTTGCTTTCTTTTTGCAGTTGGATTTTATTGTGGCTACCAAGTGGGAACATACCATGCTCCGCACTGATCTATAGGGTCAACATATGCATACATGAGATCAGAAATGTTGTTCCTCCAAGCTATATATCCTAGCAACCAAGTCTGAATTGTACCACAGCATCTTCCATAATTAGGAGACAAGGAAGTGACAGTCACCTAGCTTCTGAATCTAGAATTGGCCTCAGTTGAGAGGGCAGTGACAATAGTGGTAACTGTATATGGAGAAAGGTTATAACCAGCATTCACATCAAAAACGTTCCTGAAGGAAAATAAGAAAATTTATTTGCACATAAATACAAATTTGTTCTAGAAATGGCATCTGTTACATTATCAATGATAACAAAAGTAAACAAAAAGATAAGTAAATTTTCCCTGTGTTCAGCAATGTGTGAAGTCTTAATATGCCTTTTTTTAATTAAAGAGATTATACACAACCAACCTCACCACTGCTGAAATAATCCAAAAATACTGATGGCTAATTGTGTCTATTTTAAGTGAGCTTCAAATATATGTCTATTAAAATGCTTAATAATCTTACAGTTTAAAGGATCACTCTTTTTTTGCTAGGTTCTATGTTACCACATTTTAAAATTATTTTTTCTTCTTCTATTATCTGTGGAAAAAAGAATAACTGATCAGTTTATTAAATTTTGATGTTAATAATAATCTAATAGTAACAGTACTAATTACCACTGGGCATTCTTTGTATACTAAGTATGGCAAGAATTTGCTTCCTCATTCACAAATTTGATTCTGAGATCAATCCTATAATGAGGCACTACTATTTCAGTCTTGCAGACATGAAACTGCGGCTTAGAGGTAAAAAGTGACTTGAAGGCTAGTTAGACATTCGACAATGCTAGAACCAGGGTTTTACTGGCTCCAAAGACTATATATATATTTAAGAGGTATTATACTTCATAAGAGGTACTACACTTCATAAGATAAACCTGAGAATGAGCAAAAACAAAAAACAAAAAACATGAATTCTGATTACAAAAAGTTTATTCATTTGGTTCATTCTCCAAAAGGAGTTTAAAACACCCACATAACTAGCCAAATTCAACAAGCATTGAAACTGAAAATCTATTGCTAAATTTTGAACTGACTGATAAATACATGTGAGATTTGCTAGGGATCGTTACATTAGACTCACTCACTGCAGATCACTTGGAATCAAGCCCAAGTACTGGTTTTCTGCTCTTTCTCTCTGAGTTGAACTTGTGCAATGTTCACAGAGCAGCAGGGCAGGGATGAGCCTTCCAGGCAGGGGCAGAACACACCAGGTGGGTGATGGTGTCAGGGAGCAGGACTGCATTCCCAACAACCTGGTCTACACCTTAGATTTTCATTCTCACCCAAAAGTGGATCTTTCTCCCTTATAGGGGAGACCTGCAACAGATATAGGAAAGAGCTGAAGTTACTTCAAAAAAGCCCAAATTTCCTCTTTGGGGAAAAGCAGGATCTTTGGAAGAGTGAAAACATCTTCTCCAGTAGAAAACAATAAGTTGTATTCTTACTAGATCCAGAAGTTTACAGTTGTTTATTTCACTGAGAAACATTTTGGATAATGATTAATTGCAAGAATTTTGGAGTCAGAGAGTAAGGGCTTAAAAGTGGTCTCTTCTGCTTCCTTGTTTAGGTCAGCAGTGAACTTGAAGTCTGTTTCTCAGGGTTGCTGTTGGTTTGAGGGTCAATCATACTTTAAATATAGCATTTTTTGATATGGATACACAATCAGCATTCAATCTATACATGTTATTAATAGTAAAAGATTATCTTGGAAGCATGACTCTTGCTAAATCAACTTCAATTCAACATATTGTTAATTCCTACTTTGTAAAAGGCTTAACATTATTTTATTTGATCTTGCCCAAATTCTGTGTGCTAGGTTTTGCTATCTCTAATCTCAGTAGAAGAACTGGAAGCTCAAAGAGACTACATTTCTCATTTTGTCCACTCAGCTAACAAGCAGAGCTGGGATTCAAACTCATGTCTTCTAACTCAGTCTACTGGGCATTACCTAATCCCATTTAACTTCTGAGTGGGATTCTGAATCAGACTTACAGAAAGAGTATGACATATTATACATAAGCACCTATAAAAATTATTGTGATATAGGAATATAATTCCTGAATAAGAAGCACAATCTCAAAATATTTGTTTCAGTCAGATATGTCAGTGATTCTCTCCCAACAAGTTTATTGTTTCCAGAGAGACAAAAATAACTAAGATAGTCTTTATCCTTGGAGATCTTTCAATGTAGTAGGTTAAATGGGCAATAATAAACATTCTAACCTTGCTACAAGATCCATCTTAAATGCCACTTCTCTTGCCAAGATTTCCCTAATTCTGCAAAATGAATATATTCCAAGGAAATCTTTTCAAAATTGTCTAAATTGTACTAATATACAAGCACTGAATAATCTTTTCATCTATTATTTTATATCATAGGATCAAGAAATTGGCATCACCTCTGGCTTTGCTATAACACCATCTTGTGGGGTGTTTTCACCTAATGTGACTCTCCAAAATACTTGTTGAATTGGATTCAGTATAAAAGACCTCATTCACAAGATAATTTTAGAACCAAGAAAATAACTATAGAAAAATAAAACAGTAAATCAGCTAAAATTTGGACTAACACGGTTTAAATTAACTTATCAAACTAGGAAGGAAGTGACTACAACAAATAAAATGACTCATCTGAGATAAAATATTCAACAAATGAAAATTATTACAGTTTGGGGAATTAACTCTGACTTTCTTTTCTCCTGAGGTCTTAGTCTGAAGCCATCTCGGTTTTGTGCTTGGTGCAGGAAGTGCATTTATCATGGAACTGTTGAGAGGTTTGACTATGGGGAATGGTATAGTGATCTCAGTCACTCCCGTGGAGAGTGAAATTGCTTCATGGAAGCTGGAGTAAAAATGGGATGAGGCTGGACTGGGTGGTGAGAGACTCCAAAAGAGAAAGTCAGAAGCCTCATTCCTCAGGTTCCGTGGGGTGAGCTGCTTTGATAAGAGCAGGGGGAAGCTGTCACCCCAGACCTGATGCTGAATTCAGGCGAATAAAGTAACTCTTGGGATCAGGGGTGAGTTTTGAAATGGAAAATTTTATTTATGCTCTAATGATTCATGCTTCCTGAGTGTGGTGTTATGTATATATGGAGAGGGAGAGAGAGAGAGAGAGAGGCAGAGAGAGAGAAAGAACTTTATTTACATCTGAGCTGTGAGTGGGATGCTCCCATATCCCATGTGGGGTCGTTTTGCAATAGATTATTATGTGAGTCTCTTTCCTACAGAAGAATCATGAGACACATCTCAGAAACTCATTTACAAATGATAGATGGGAGTTTCCTTCAATTGGGTGAATAATTTTCTCCAGTATCTTTGTAGCCATGGTGACCAGGTCCCTGTATATGAGCACTACATAAGTGTTTTTTCAGGATATTATATCTATTAATTGATTTGTCCATTTGTGATAATTCCCACAATTACCGTAATACCATGTGCTTAAATTCAACAATTCATTTTTTAAAAAATTTGCATCATATTTATTTAAAGAGTACATGAACAATGACAATTTTATTTATTTATTTATTTATCTATTTATTTATTTATTTATTTATTTTTGAGTTGGAGTCTTACTCTGTCACCCAGACTGTTGTGCAGGGGCCGCTCCCGGCCACCGCAACCTCAACCTGCTGGGCTCCAACGATCCTTCCGCCTCAGCCTTCGGAGTAGCCACAATTACAGGCGCGCACTACCACGCCCGGCTGATTTTTTAAATTTATTGTAGAGATGAGGTCTCGCCAAGTTGCCCAGGCGGGTCTTGAACCCGTAGGCTCAGGCAATCCACTCACCTCAGCCTCCCAAAGGCGCAGAATTACAGGCTGAGCCACCGAGCCCGGCTGACAAACTTATAAAAATTACATTAAAATAATTTTTGGGGTGAAACGTACAACATAAAATTTGCCATTTTAACCATTTTAAGTGTGACATTTAGTGGCATTAATGGCATTCACAGTATGGTGCAGCTTTCGCCTCTACCAATCAGATACTTCTATCACACCAAATACTAACCACTAAGCAATGACTCCCCATTCCCCCCTCCCTCCAGAGTCTGTTTTCTCTAATCTGCTTTCTGTCTCTGTGAATTTATTTATTCTTGATATTTCATGTAAATGGAATCATGTGATATTTTTCATTTTGTGTCTGACTTATTTCAATTAATATAATGTTTTCAAGGTTTATCCACATTGTAGCATGTGTCAGTAATTCCATCTGATATTATTGTATACTTTTTTATTATAAAACACCTTATGATATAATTTCATTTGCTTGTGAATATACCCATAAAGGATGAATATTGTAATAAGCCCATTTCAGGATTAAGAAAGTAAGAATAAATAGTCAGAGAAGTCAGATGAACTCAGATCGTCAGACTCTAAAAATCCAGTGCTTTTTCCATTCTTTTTCGTCTTTCCTCTTAGGTACCCAGGACACTTGTTTTCTCTTTGTCACTTTCTTTTTTTGTTGTTTTAATTTTTTTAATTTTATAGTTGTGGGGTATAATTCAGGGTTAGGTATACAAATTGCTATTGTGCAGGTAAAGTTTGGGCCTCACTTTGGTCCCCACTTCACCTGATTTGAAATCAGGTACCCTTATTGATGAAGTGTGCCCACTACCTCTCTATTCTGGCAGTTTTCCACTACTGCCAATCCCTTTCTTATAGTATTATGATAATTGTTCAGGGTCCTCTTATGAGTGAGAACATGTGGTACTCAGTTCTTTGTTTTTGTAATAGATCACTCAGTACTATAGACTTTAAGTCCATCCAAGTTGTTGCAAAGTTCTTAATTTTGTTCTTCTTTATGGCTGCATAATATTCCATCTTGTATATGTACCACTTTTTTTTTATCCAGTCCTTTTTCAATTGGCAGCACGTTTGGTTCCATGTTTTTGCTATTGTGAATAATGCTGCAATAAACATTTGTCTGCAGGTATCTTTTTCATAGAGTGATTTGAGTTTCTCAGGGTATATTCTCAGAAGGGGGATTCCGGGGTCATATGGAAGGCTGATTTTTAGATCTTTTAGGAATCACCAAACTGTTTTTCACAGAGGTCATACTAGTTTACACTCCCACCTTTCCTCCACATCCTCTCCAGCACCTGTTATTTATTGATCATGACTAGCCTGACTGGCGTTAGGTGGTATCTCAGTGTGGTTTTAATTTGCATTTCTTTGATAATTAGTGAGGCTGAGCATTTTTTCATGTATCTGTTGTCTACTTGTATGTCTTCTTTTGAGAAATATCTATTCATATCTTTTGCCCACTTTGTAATTTGGCTGTTAGTTTTTTCTTTTCAGCATGTTTGAGTTCCTTGTATTTCCTGAATGTTAGGCCTTTGTCAGATATACAGTTGGCAAATATTTTATCCCATTCTGTGGGCTTCTCCACCCCTCTTGATGATTTCATCACTTGCTTTCTTTTTGTACACTTACTCTATGTGTATGTTTCCCCCTAGATACTTAGTCTACTGTTACAGTTTGCTACGCTGAGTGACTGGTGGTTATAATTTCAATGTGCCACTCATTTTTTTAGAGGAATGGTTAGCTAAGGAAGAAACTGGTATATATTTTGCTCAGTTATCTTTAGAAAATCTCATACAGATTGCCTGTACAAACACTTTGAAGTAAAGAGCCATCTCAACTGGTATCAGAAATAACATTTAAAACATATTTTAAAAGGACATGACAAACATTTAACACATGCTCTAAGTACTATAGAGTGCTGTAGAGCTCTCTAGATGTGTAGTGCTATGCATGTTGAGTAAAGTGGGATTCTAATTTTTCAGAAGGAGATGCAGAAAGTATCTTATTGTTATGTAGTAACATACAGAAAAAAATAATGCAATATGTACATGCCTGGAATGGATGATTTACTTTGGATTTCCCAGTGAAGTGTAACCCTAGTAATTTTTGGAAATTTCACAATATATTTCTGACTTTAAAATGATATCTAGCTGGCACCCTAAATTTCCTAATAATATAATTGCTCTAATTCCAAAAGGTGCAAATTGTCAAACAAACAAACAAACAAACAAAAAACTTAGAACTAAGACTAACAGTAAATCTATTGCCTAGACTTCTTGGAGGAATTATTATGAATTTTATGGTCAACAGGATGGGCATGAAAATGTAATTGATGAACCCATTTGAACTGGGCTCAATGAAAAATAGAGAATTATGTTGCATGCATCCTACCTCATTTACCCCTACTGCCTGGCTTATGTCATTTACCATAATGCCTTCTAAACTAACACTTCCCTTTCTACATCCAAATGATGGTTTCAACTCCTTAAAAACAAGTGGGCATAAATGATGGAGGTGTGTCTGTTGGGTAGTGCTGTTGCAGGTGGACATGTGTCATTGGTGGTGACTAATTGCATCATGGGCAAGGAAGAGTCAGAAAAAAATGGGAGCAATAATATGTGATTCCCATACCTATGTACACTTCTTGTTCAGAGAGTTAGAGGCAGTAGATGTTCTCTTGTCTCTAGATAAAGTCTGCTAAGCATCAATCAGACGTGTTAACCTCCTAATTGGATATAGAAAGACACGATCTTGTTATGAAAAACACAGAAATCTATACAGGAAAACATGAAAATGGCACTATAGGCCAAGAAGTAAAGATATATAGTAATATAATGAAGTTTTTCAAATTTTAAAGTGTGGTAACAGTGTTCAACTCCTAATTGGTGAAGTAAAGAACAGAACTGCCATTGTAGAAAATCAATCAATGATGCAGAGAATCAACTTGAGAATTTCTCCCAACATGCAGAGGAGAGTAAAAAGATAAGAATGGTGAATGAGGACAGCATAATATGGAGATCAAGATCAACTTAAAGATTAAGAATCCCTGTGGAAGAAAGTAGAACAATCAGAAGAGAAACACTGAGAAAAGTCATGAGTTTGAGAAAACTTCCAGAAACTGGAATGATTCTTATTCAGAGTTTGACAAATCTTACTTCAGTGTGGGTGAAATCAAAGACAAGAAACCGTATCAATATAAAATCAGAAAAAAAAAGTTTAAAATATCTTGATAAAGGACAATTGTCATATTAATATAAGTAGAACAATATACATAGAGAAGAAATAATTCAAGCAGACTTTAGACACTTCATCCATAACACTAACAGTTATGAAAACACCAAGCTATGACGTTTGAAAGAAAACTGTTGTGCTTTAGAAATGAACACACAAAATAAGATTTCTTATTTATAATGCAAACAAGATATTTCTAGCTACCCAACACCGAGGTACACTAGTTTAAAATGTTATTTGATATCATAGGTCAGATGAGTGTGAAAAAAACCAACATTAAAAAATCAAGAAAGATGAAGTCAAGGTATAAAGGAAGGAGTGAATAATAAATTAGTTGAAATATAGTTTTCTGAATAATTCTTGTACTTGACTTTATGAGTAAATAAATGTGTAAATAAAAGTAAGCAAATGCAGCCGGGCTCGGTGGCTCAGCCTGTAATCCCGTGCTTTGGGAGGCTGAGGTGAGTGGATAGCCTGAGCCCGCGGGTTCGAGACCCGCCTGGGCAACTTGGCGAGACCTCATCTCTACAATAAATTAAAAAATCAGCCAGGTGTGGCAGTGCGCGCCTGTAATTTCGGCTACTCGGGAGGCTGAGGCGGAAGGATCGGCGAAGCCCAGCAGGTCGAGGCTGCGGTGGCCGGGAGCGGCCACTGCACTCCAGTCAAAAAAAAAAAAAAAGTAAGCAAATGCAAATGATAATTATTTAAATTTAAATAAGTATTTAAATAAAACAGAGCAGGGGATTGGATGGGATGGGCAGTAGAAGGAATGTGAGGAGGAATTACTTCTCACATATGGTAAAGAATGTTTTTAAAAAATTCAAAAAAATGATGAGCAGGACTAAAAAATAATATGAATTTTCCAGCTCACTAGAAAATATTAGAACAAATACAGATGATCACAATTTGTATTAGGAAGTAAATTCACAGGGAAAAAGACACATATCAAATATTAAAATATATTAACAATAATGTTATCTTCACTTTTTTTTTTAAACTCTTTGGTATTTTCTAAATTTTATTTAACAGTATTCATTATACTTATAATCAGACAAGCCAATAAACATCATATTAATTTGTTTTTTGCATTTTTATTTTAGATTCAGGGAGTATATGTGGCTGTTCGTTACATGGGCATATTGTGTAGTATTAGGGATTGGGTCTCAGGTGGCTCATTCCCAGATAGTGAACATTGTACCCAAAAGCAATTTCTAAACCCAACTCTTTTGCTTGCCCTTTATTGGTGTACCCAATGTCTATTTTTTCCATCTTCGTGGCCATAGAGCTCCTGCATATAAGTGAGAACATGTGGTGGTTTATTTTCTGCTTTTGAATCATTTCACTTAGGATAATGTTCTCCAGCTCTACCCATGTTGCTGCAAAAGATAAGAGTTCGTTCTTTTTTTATGGCTGATTAGTATTCCACGGTGTATATATACCACATTAAAAAAAAATCCAGTCAATCCTTGGAGGGCACTTAGGTTGGTTCCATGATTTTGTTATTGTGAATAGTGTGCAAGGACCATGGGTACAGGTATCTTTTTATACAATGCTTTATTTTCCTTTTGGTGACTTAAAATATTTTGAAAAGAGAACTTTAAAGAGAGAGAGAGAGAATTCTGGGTAGAGTGCATGAGTTGGGAGGGGTGTGACCTGTCCCAGGGCCTAAAGGAGGAAGCTGACATGTCTGGAGTGAAGGAAGCTGGGAGAAGCAGGCTCCAGGAAAGGCCATGGGGCAGCATAAGACCTGGAAGGTCACATTGAAGATTCTGGCTTTGATGCCAGAAAAAAAAAAGAAAAGAAAGAAAGAAAGAAAAGGCCATTGACAATGCATGATGAGATTTGTGTTGTTAAAAGATCATTGTGTTATTGTTTGCATTTGGTTCCGAAACACAGTTTTTTTTATGTCAGGCATGATGTATCTTCAAAAAGCAGCCAGTGGAGGGTTATACAGATGAAGACTGTGACCCCCAGGAAGCAAATGTGTGAGTGAATGTGTGTTTGCACACATGTGTGGTGAAGCATAAGGGAGTGTGACACTGAACTTTTAAAAGATGAGATTTTAAACGTGTTTGTAAGATATTAGATAGCAAATTTTCTCTTTTTCTACAGAATTTTCATTCTCTGTAACCACAAATCCCAACACCATTATTTTCTCTCCCAGCTCTTATCATTTTTTGAAAGGTGACTATTTGCATTAGAGTCCTGTGGACTACACTAACGTGGCCAGAGCCCTTGAACTAGTTTCTGTATTTAATTAATGATAACATTTTTGAATGTACTGCATGTTCAGAGCCATCAATGGTGGAATGACTCGGAGAAGCAAAAGAAAACAGAACAGAAAAACAAGAGAGAAGCAGAGCTTCTGTGTCCTATAGGCCCTTTGTTCTCCCTGGTACCTTTGGGGTCCCAGGAAATTGTTCTTAGAGGTGAAGAACTTAGGAGGTCAAAATGGATGACTTTGTATGTCTTATTCTCTGGGTTACTTTCTCTCTTCTTCTATGCCAAAAATGGTTTGTAGGTAAGTCATCCTCTCCATGGCTAAGCAATAGCACATTGCCATCAAGGCCTGTTCCTTCCCCTGCCAACATAGCCACAGGGCTTCAAGACACAATCAGTTATCTCTAAATCAACACAACTTTGCTCCAAAGGAGGGTGTTCTGGGGAGCTTTTCCCTTCAATTCTCTCATATGTTTTGTTTTAGTTTAATGTGTTTGTCTGGATACTTAGGCACCATGGTGATAGGCGTCATAGAAATAAAAAGAAATAGACATAGAAAAGAACTAAAAAATAAAGTTAAAACTTGGGAAGATGAAGCATGACTCCTGTATCTGAGCACATTTTTTTTTTCAGAAGTCAGTGAGGGAGAAATTAAAAAAGGACTCGTCAGACAGACGAGTTAGTGAATGATTTTTCTAATAGTACTATTTTGCTGACATAAGACTAAAGGAGCTCATTAGCATGCTGGGACTATTTAACTATAAAAAATAATGCTTTTAGCTCTGGCTTTGCTGGAAATTCCTTACATGTCAGCTCAACCCAGATTAAAATTGTGGTAAGTCAGTTAAAATAGGGCAGTGTGACATTGTAGAAAGAGGAGAATCTTTGGAGTTGAAGACTAGAGTTGAAATTTTGTCACCATCTTTTTTTTGCTTATGTTGTTAATCCTTCTTGAGGCTTAATTTTCTCATAACTAAAGTGTTCATAGTAATGCCTACCTTGAACATGTGTGGCAGGTCAAAACATCAAACTAAAGCTCCTAACATGGTGCCCCGTACATAGAAGTTGCTTAAAAAATGTTCACTCCATTTTCCATAATCTTCATCCTCTTGAGTGGTTTGGCTTCATTTAATAAAATGAGCTTCCCAGAAGAATGAATGAGACAGCCAGCCTGCTCTGGGTCTGCTGCGTGATGGTTGTATAAATGTGGGGGTCACCGTTGACTGTCTCTGTCCCCTTCTTCTCCAAGGCTGGTTTCTGCACTAGGATGTCCAGGGTGCGAATCTTCCCACTCTCATAAATGCAGCCTGACTGTATCTGTATGGAACTACATAATTAAAATGGATACAATTCAGATCAGTTACCTTTGGGTAGAGAAGCTTTCAAGAGCTCAGAAATAAAAGAGTTGCACAGTGTTTTCCAGTAAAATACAAACAAATAGAAATGCCAGGAGAGATGCAACCAAAAACTTCCAATGACATGTGAGACAAGGGTTGGACATGTGTCTCACCTTCATGTTGAATGCAAGTCAGTCCTGAGCTGTCATGCACTTCTGCTTTTGTGGTTGGAGGAAAAAAAACCAATAAAATATTAAATTTTTCTCATTATTCCATGTCTGAGTGGCATTGGATCCCCACCGAAAGGTGAGGAATTAACTCATTTTTTTTCCTTGTTATTAGCCTATTGATGCATTCCCCGGCCATCCTGGGGGAGGAGGCTGGGAAGAATTTATGTGGAAGGTTTCGAAAGTCACAACAAACGATGCTGTCTCTCCCTGGCTGCACAGCAGAAAGAAGTCTCTCATTTTGTGTGTCACTTCTGACTAATGTGATTTACTCAACATGAGGAGTCTTTTATCCTGACATTAGCACATATAATTTAAATTAATAAAGCTACACACGTCTTGGGAAAATATGGTAAGAGGAAATTGGAAGAAGCCATTTTCTGAATTCCCTTGTAAGATCAAGATGCTAACATCAATTCTGCACCCAGCACAGTCTGCAAGTATTCTCATTGTCCTATCCTTCGTACTTATTGCATTTCTTGGGCATCTTATATCACTGCATTTCCTAATATTTTTGTTGAGAAAGCAAACAGACTTAGATGTTCTGTTTTAACTTTGTGCATAAACCTAAATCCCCAAATATCATGTCTTCTTATTCTTAATCAAAATAAGGACCTGGGAGTAATTGGTGGGAACAGCATGTAGGCTCATGGAATGTTAGAAGAGTTTGTTCTGCAGGCTTGGACTGGTGTTGTTAGCCCCAGGGTAGAGGAGCTTATTCCAGGATGAGAAGGCATGCGGCCATACAGATTCCCGGTATTGATGTCCAAACTCAGACTGAATTAATTATGACAACAGTTTGCTTCTTTGGATGAGCTAACATAGCTTTCTAAACATTGGGCAAATTTCCTTGGTTGAGAAGGAAGAATTTAACTTGGGAGAAGTCCATCAAACAATTGGTCAACCTATATGTGCTGGGAGCCTACAATGTGATTTTTGTGCTCACTGGTGTTGGAAGTTGTCAAAGAAGAATGCCATGATCCTGCCCAAAACAACTTACAAACTAGCTGAGAAAACACAACGAACATTCATGAACAATCAGAGAATTATGAAATGCATGCTACTGATGTTAAGTGTAAGAGGAATTCTTAGAAGGGTAAGATAAATGTATGGAGAAAGCATCGGGAAAGTTTTCTTAGATGAAATGTGAGTAGGGATTTTAAGAATGGGGTATGGCCGGGTGTGGTGACTCAAGTCTGTAATCCCAGCACTTTGGGAAGCCAAGGCGAGAGGATTGCCTTGGGGTTCTGAGCCTGTGGGTTCGAGAACAGCCTGGGCAACATGATGAAACCTCATCTCTACAATAAAATAACAATTTAAAAAAATTAGCTGGGCATGGTAGTGCATGCCTATAGTTCTGGCTACTTGGAAGACTGAGGTGGAATGATTGCCTGAGCTCAGCACGTTGATGCTGAGGTGGCCGTGAGTGTGCCACTGCACTCCAGTCTGGGCGATGGAGTGCCACTCTAACTCAAGAAAAAAAAAAAGGAATGGGATTTGAAGCAGGAAACAAAACTTAGACCAAGTAAACCCTACACATTGCCATTGGGTTATAATGCATGTGGCAGAGAGGAATGGGTTAAATGCAGGGTAGGATGGAGTCAAAATAAAGATGAAAATATAGGGTGAGAACAGACTATTTGGATTTGATGTAGCAAGAGGGGGAAAGCTGCTGAGAGATTTTTGAGTGGAGGAATGGCCTGACAGAAGCTGCACTTTACAAAAAATAGCCTAACAACTGTACGCAAAAGTTAACTTGATGTTGGGTTTTAAAACCTTCTTTAAAAAGGTGAAGAAGTAGCCAGATACAGTGGCTCATGCCCATAATTCTAGCATTTTGGGAAGACAAGGCCAGAGGACCACTTGAGCCCAGGTGTTCAAGACCAGCCTAGGCAACATAGCGAGACCTTGTCTCTCCAACAAAAGTAAAAAATTAGCCAGCTGTGGTGGTATGCATCTGTAGTCCCAGTTACTTGGGAGGCTGAGGTGAAAGGATCACCTGAACCCAGAAGGTTGAGGCTGCAGTGAGCTGTGATGGTGCCATTGCACTCCAGCCTGGGCAAGAGTGAGACCCTGACTCAAGAAAAAAAAAAGTGAGGAACTACTTTTTCTTTAAAAGTAAGCAAACTAGTGTGAAGAGGTTAAGATTTATGTATCCCAACATGATCATCGAAGTCCCAGTTATTCTAGGGTCAGAAAAACATCACAGGCATTCATGTCAAAAACTTAGTGTAGGATAGGTTTAGCTTTGATCCCTGCTTCTGTACTTCATACATGTTTGACCTTGGCTTGGCACCGTGACTTGTATAATCAGCAGATCCCTCACTAGCTGTGATAGGCAGGATTTTACCAAGTCCCCCAGTGATCTTGTCACCCTTGTATAATTCCTTCCAGTTGAGTGTGAACAGAACCTACCAATAGGATAAGGTATCTCGCCTCTGATTATGTTATATTATCTGGCAAAGGGGACTTTGCAGATGTAATTAGGATTATTGGTCAGTTGACCTTGAGTTAATCAAAGGGGAAATTTTATAGATGGTCCTAACCCAGCCCTATAAACTCTTTAAATGTGGGGCTGGATGTCAGAGACAGAGAAAACAGTGAGATTCAAAGTGTGAAAGAATTTCTCCCACTGACCTTCAAGACATGGTCTCTGTGATGTCTACAGATTCAAGACCATGAGCTTGGAGTAGGTCCCTGAGCTTCAAATGAGACCACAGCTCAGCCTGATAACTTGATTGCATCCTTATGAGACAATGAGGAGAAAATCCAGTTATCCTCTGCCAAGAACTCTGACCTACACGATAGATGTTGTGTTAAACCACCGGGTTTGTTGCAGTTTGTTCCACAGTGATACACCAATACACTGCCCAACAGAGATAATGAAAATACTCACTCTCAATACTTGAGAAAGTTAAATGAAATAAATGATATGAAAACTGAATGCAAAGTGCTTGTGACTGTGCCGGGCATACAGTAAGTGTACGATAAACATTAGCTGCTTTAATTATTCTTGTTTTTATTATTTATAAGTAGCCATAGGATTTGTATAAATATGTTATTCAGTTAATAGAGCTCTCTTAAAGGAATGGGTAGTGATCAGTGTGTAGATGGTGATTACAGGTGTTTCTGGGCCCCCTGAGTGCATCTGCTAGTCAACCTCTTCACCTCTTCACATTGGCAAAGAGCTATGTGACCTCAGTTGGCAAAGTCTAGCTGATAGTTGTAGTTGGAGCAATAGAGCACAGTCCTGAACGCATTAAAATCCACACATTCACAACCATAATGTTTAGTGACAATCAGGAATCAGTCACTAGAACTAGGCATTAATACAAGTTGCTAACATGCAGCATTAGCAATCATACGTGTGAAACGACATTTAGGGGGTAGCATCTGTGTACAAAGGAGTGAAATTTAAATAGTTAGCAACTGGTATAACACATGCATTGCAGAAGCCAGTATGACTACACTGTAAAACTAAATATCAACTCTACATGCACTGTAGAAAATTTGTTCATGCAGCATTCTAACAATGAGTCTCCACTCTGGGTCAACTACATGATGGGTGATGGGTGCTCAGGAGGGACTTCTGCCATCAAGGACCTCATGGTCTAGTAGAAGAAAGTAAAGAAAGTCACTGGTGACTGTGCAGTGATGGAAGTACCACAATGGAAGCTCAGATTCAGATAGCAGAGATACAGAAAAGAGACCCCTCAGCTTGGTGTCAGCTGGAATCAGAAAATGAAGTGCTGCTTGGAGCTTAGCTTCAGTCTTGAGACTGATTAAGTGGGAATGACTTGGACTTTGTTGGAGAGGAGGGTTTTTCAGGCAGAGGAGACAGCCTGGGCCAAGCTGGCATGAGTAAGAAGGGGACATCTGGAAAACTTGTATATAGAAGGGCTGGAGTGGAAAGGCTGTTGAGGCTAGGTTATGAAGGGACACATGAAGGAGTCTGTCTTTATCTGATGGCATGAGAACATTTTAAGTATAGTGCAGACAAATTAAGGTTTTTGTTTTCCAGCACAAATCTAGCAGTCATGAGGATAGTGCATAGTCATTTAGAGACAGTCAGAATTTAAAGCAGGAATGCCCATTAGAATGACATTGTGGTAACACGGGAGAGGAGCCATGATGGCTCAGATCATGAACATCCTGGAAGGAATGTGGAAAAGAGGATAATTTAAAGAATTACTTAGATATAGAAGCAACTCAGTTAGTGATTGATTAGATGTAGGGATAAGAGGCATGCAAAAATTTAAGATGTCTTTCATATTTTGGGATTGGTTGACTGTGAAGATGGTTGTGCTATTCTCCGAAGGAGATAATTCAGAAAAAGGAAGATAATGGAGACAGATATGCCATGTTGCAGGTGCCTATGGGGCAGCCAGGTGATGTCTGCAAAACAATAAAAAATATTGATTTGGAATACAAATGGAGTCAGGTGTATACATTCAGGAGTGCAACAGACATTTCATCATTGCCTATCCAGCATTAAATCTCCCTCTCTCCCTTCATGATAATACTCAGATATTATTTCAGGTGTCCAACCCTTCTCCCAATTAATTCATGTCTTTTGAATGAAGCTGACACTGCTCCAAGCTCTAGGAGTGGGACCCGATTAGCCAAAACCAATCTGGCACATTCCCCCAAATCTGCCCTTCCTCCTGCTTCTCTCTTTCTTTTCTCCTTGCCTCCCTCCCTCTTTCTTTCTCTTCCATTTTTCCTTCCTTCCATTTTTTTTCCTCTCTTTTTTCTCAAAAAATGTTCTTTTGTTTTTTCATTGCTTTTTCTTTTTATTCTTCTATTTACTTTCTAAGGTGTCCTGATTACTAGTACACGGTTTTGTTAAACAATGCGAGAGATCTGATATTTTATCACATAAATTAACAAGTTAGCTTGTCAAAATTTCATGGACCATGAATGCTAATAGAAGATCAGATATTCCTGGGTCAAAATGAAGGGCAGCAGAAAGAGCAGCAACTGAAGTAATATTACCTATGATAATAGATAACCCGAGGTGCCAGATGACACCAATATACTCAATGTGTTGCATTGCGGGAATGGAAACTTGAGTTTAGGAAACCCGAATCTTTTATAATGGGCAATAAACATGGCTGCCTTTGTTCAGGAGGTGGACATTATACCTTCCAAGCCAATAAGTGAATGTGCGCTTTTATTCAGAAGGAGACACTGTATCTATTTTCAAAGACTGTTCTCTAATACAGTGACAGTTTTAGACAAAGGGAAGTTAGTACCTTATTCACAAGGCATGAAATAGTATGAAATCCATGAAGAATATCCTCCTAACTGGAATCTTCAGCATTTAAGTAATATTACTCAGGTCAAGTATATTGAGTATATACAAAGTATGGGAACTAAAATCCTGGAACCCATGGCTTTTTAGGGGTAGCTAGAGGAAGGGTTGCCTGTTGGGAAGACCAAGAAGGGGAGTCAGAGAAGAAAAATAAAAAATTCAGAAACCAGAGGAACATTTCATGATGAGGGAGTAGTCATCAGTGTCAAACACTACGGAGAGGCGTTGAGACATGTCAGTAGCTTTGGCAACTGGAAATTGAGTTTAACAAGTGGGGGTGAAGTCTAGATTGCTGGGAGTTGAGAAACGAGGAAGAGGAGGCAGCGGGAAGAGGTTCTGCTTTCAAGCAGATTGGTCGCAGAGAGGCAGACACTGTGCCATGTAAGGAAGGATGACAAGGCAGAGGTCGGTCTCTTTTTCAAGGGTTTTCCTTTCCTTGAAGGAAAACATACCATGGCTCAATATACTAATGGCTGTAAGTGTCACCTGAATGGAGGCACAACATGGCCTTCAGTCAAGGTGAACATATGGTTCCTACTCTACAGCATCTGGATGCAGAACAGCAATATGAGGCAGAACGCAGCTTCTCTTCATCATTTGGATGCAGCATCAGTTGTGGAAAGGGCTGGGCTGTGGAGTCAGGCTGACTTGTATTCAAATACAGTCTCCAAAGATCCTTAGCCTGAACCAACATTTCTTCATCTTTAACCTTTTCCCCATTTAGCCCAAAGATACTTGTGAGTGGTGCCAAAGACTGCAACTTTTACTCAAAGATTATTAAAAAAAAAAAAGGAGAATTACAAAATATAGTAATATTCTTTCTCTTTTTCCTTGCAATTTTCATTAGGATTAGAGACAAGTACTATTTAGACATAACTCCAGGAACAGTTTTTGTATTTTATCTTCACATTGAAAACAAGTCAGATTTGCTTCAGCCTGAAAGAGCGCATTATAAAAAGTTAAATGAACGTGGTAGTGGGGTGCACTTTTTTTTAAATAGGTAAAGTGTTAAAATAGAGCAAATACTAATTATATCTGGGGCTTGTTAGGATCATGTAAAGCACCTAGAAGAGGGCCTGCCATATTAGCAATATTTATTTTTAAAAAGTGGAACCTCTTAAACTACTTTGAGGGCAAAAACTAAAGCCTTAATAGAATTATTATATTAGCTGTTACAGAGTGACAGTTCAGGACTTGAAATTTAAGTCATGTACTGCTATTTCTCTAGGCAGTATATATAGAGAGAGGAAGGAAAAAGTGCCCTCTGGTCTCATTCATATGGATCATGGCCACCCCCAGTCATGCCTGAGAGCCCATCTACACAAAGCTCAGAGTTATCAGCTATCTTAGCTTTAGCTTTCATGATAAAATTATTATTTCATGTTTTAAATGTATTAGACATATTGTGCATTCTTTATTCACCTTAGATTAGAGGTTTTCAATTCCTGGGTCACAGATCAGTACCAGTCAGTGGCCTGTTAGGAACCGGGCCGCACAGCAGGAGGTGAACATCAGGCGAGTAAGCAAAACTTCATCTGTATTTACAACTGCTCCCCATTGCTTGCATTATCACCTGAGCTCTGCCTCCTGTCAGATCAGCACTGAAAAGGCTGCTTCCACTTCCAACATTCTATCTGTGAAGCAGGGTTTTCTGCAACCAAAACAAGATTACAGAGTAGACTGGATGGACATAAGTAACACACTTCAGGTGTTCCATCACCCCCAGTTGGGACCATCTACTTGCAGAAAAACAAGCTCAGGGCTCTCACTGATTCTGCCTTATGGTGAATTGTATAATTATTTCATAATAAATTACAATGTAATAATAATAGAAATATAGTGCACAAAAAATCTCATGTGTTTGAATCATCCCAAAACCATCCCGAAACTGTCTTCCACAAAACTGGTCCCTGATGCTAAAAAGGTTGGGGATCACTGACTTAGATAAATCATCCTTCACTTAGTGAAGATATTTGTGGCTCTATTACCAGTGTCTAAAAGTAATGCTTGCTGTGCATAAAAATGGTTTTATGCATCCCTGAGATGCTTTTTGTTTTTCTCTCAGGGTGATTGGTGGAAGGAATAGGAGCCAAATTGACAGTTTAGAGGCCTATATAGGCACTGAATTAAATTTTTACTATTTAATATATAAACGCAATTATATTAAATTGAAACTAAACACATTGTTATGGGGCATTTATGACTTCTCATTTAAAGAATTGCAGTGAATCCTTTAGAGAACACTGATTTGCAAACATCAGCTTGTGCCACGAATGCCACTTTCAGTAGGGTTCTTGCTTAGCGACTAATTAAACCAAAAAGACAAATAGGCGTCTTTTACATTTTTAATTTAAAAGCTTCCAAATATAATTGTTATTGCTCTACCAAAGCATGATGCAGCTGTCTGCATTGCAAACCTTTTAATCTCATTGTCATTATTAATTTTGTAAACAAAAGGGACTGTGCTGGTTATTTGTTGGTTTTTCTTAACATAAGCAGGATACTGGTTGTTTTGCAATTAAATAATATTTTAGTGTGATTTTTCTCTGAGATGAATTATTAATTTACTTATGTCAGTAATTTTGTCCAAATTTGATCTAGACATTTAAAAGTTTAATTTTTAGCAATCTTGCCAGCTATAATTTAGAAACCCTTTTTATTTCTGCCTGATAATTTTTAAGGAGGATAGAATTATATTCGGGTGGTCTTGAATTGTACTGAGTTATTTGTGGTTGTTCCCTTACTCATCAATCTGAATGCAACGTTTCTTTCTGGCTACATTTCATTAGAGAGGAAGCATGATTTAGATACTAGCAGTTATGATGTCTTTAAAGCCTGGCTGCTTCCTCAGAATATATGTGACCTTGAAGTCTAAATCCCTTAGACTTTGAGCTACAAGAGGGAGAAATGGATCCATCTCTACATAAAAGAAGTACTGGAGATAACACACAGAGAACCAAGGAATGTTCCTTCAGGAAAGGAAGCAGCTTGAGCACCTCATTCAAAATGTGTATTTTACAGTAAACTGTTATCCAGGGGTAATGAATCATCTGTGCCCACACTTAAAGCGGAAACAAGATTCACCCATGTTCACTGGCACTTTATCCAATGCAAACAGTACTATATGAAAGATGTGCATGGAATGTCTATGGTTATTTCAAAATTCTAATTTTATATTCATGATTTTCAAACAGGGCAGCATCTGCTTGGAGAAACTGGGAGAGTAATGAAGGCATTTAGAATTGTTGTCATCTTCTTTGCCCCAACGTTGGATGTTTAGAAACGCTGAGTTTTCAATTTGTTCTTCATTCTGAATGTTTGCTGTCAATAGAATCAGTCTATGGTGTATAAAGGGACAAATAATGAAGTACTTAATAAACCAATAGCCAGTGCAATTAAATCAGGATGACGTCTTTATTGGGTTTTTAAAAATCCCATTAACATGATGGAAGTTTTAAATAATCTTTTTAAACCTTAGTTCATTTCCTAATTACTAAGACTGTTTTTGACAAAGATGAACTGTCCTCAAGTCTCCCCAGAACATACACTGCAAAGATCTTTTAAGGCTGATCAAGAGTTGATGAGATTACGTGCCCCAGATCCCAGGACAAGTCTTTTCCAGTGACTGAAGTTGATATAATCTCCAGAAACTCAAAACCTCAACATGGCTATATTTATAGCACCCATGATGTCTGTACTATTTTGGAATAACTTATTGTAACACAGTAAACGGGCAACATCAAGTTAAATATTAAACGGCATTTAAATGAGAACATAAATATAGCTATGCATTATTCAGCACCAAGATAAGCTGATATTCAGATCAGACAAAAGGTCACTGCCCCTTGGTGATAGTCCTCTCAAATGCAAGCTGTATCAGTTCTTTATAATGAAGTCAACTCTTTGCAGAAGCAATTTGCATCCTGGATAGGGAAAAGGAACACATCATCTACTTTCAGCATAAGCACATTGTGTGGGTTTGATCTCTTCCAGCATGCAATGTGATGATTAAACATGATGCCTCTGCATATGCATATTCAGAGTTGTTTTTTCTGGGAAATCCCTTTGTCGAGGAGACCACAAAGGTGTCTCTCACTTGATTCCAAAATCACAACCCTTCCACTGCACTTGTGGAAATTGATCAGGTGTTTGCTACCTCTTATCTGACCTCTCAATTCTTCTGTGCCCTCTCTTGACTGGGAGTAGGAACCCTAATCAAAATTAACAGCCTGCCTTGTAGTGGGGCACTTTGACACTGTTAAGCAGAGGTGGGACCCCAGGAGGTACAAACTTCATGGCTTGCTGCTCGCACAGTCTCAACCCATTTTCCAACACAGCCCAGGTAGACAACAGTTCCTCCCAGCTCTGATTGATTGAGTGCCATGCATTTGTGTGCAGCTGTCTGTGCCCTACTTTGGAACAATGTTAGCTGGATTGATGAAGGGGAGTAGTGCCAAAGTCTTTGTGACTTCTATAGTTAGATTCACTTTAAGGCACTGAATTCTTCTTCTATAGAATGCCTAGATAGATGGGTTTAAAAAATAAATTATAGGCTTCAGAACTTTTGCACCATAGCATAATGTCCCCAGTGAATTTGAATATTATAGCACATGAAAATAGCACCCCTAAAATAGCAAGATTTGCAGAAATCTCCAAAAGAAGTTGAAATTGTCTGATCAGTCTTATGTCTTTGAAATTGCTTTTTTTCTCTCTCCCTTCCTACTGGAGCGATTATGTGAATTGCTTGTCCCCTAGAGGTAATATAAGAGGCAAATCACTTCCCTACTCTCTCCCCCATAGAGATGATGAAGCATTTGCCAACTGCCAATGTTATAAAGCCCAGAAACTTTGAGAAACTTTTCACCCTGATAGCATAGGTAGTGTCACTTCCCTTTGATTCAAATATTGATTGAAAAGATAACAACAATAGATCAATGAGTGTTTGTATTTATAAGGCATTTTTTTCTAGTTGAAAAAATATTAGTGTGATAATCTTACAGTCAACATCCCTGAGAGGTAGGTTTATTCATTGCTTTATCAATGAATGTTGACTTATTGAGCAACTGAGCAAAAAAGGTGCTGGGGTGTAAACAGTCACCACCCATATGGCACTTGGAGTCTAGTAGGGAGCATGGCATTGGTCAAAAAAAATTATTACAAATTGTGATTGAAAATGGAAATGAAAATTGCACATCATGAAATGAGGAGAATCACATATAATCTGGGGGGAGGATGTAAAGGAAGAGAGAGAATTAAAGACTCAAAAAGAATCAATATTGGGTACAAGGTCATCGTGGACTCCCCTCATTGATTCACAACCAGACTTTCCCAACACGAAGAGCAAATAGAGACTATGACATTATGATAGTGTTTCTTTCTTTTGTAGTAGTACAGTCATACACTGCTAAATGATGGAGATCCATTCTGAGAGATGCAATGTTAGGCAATCTTGTCATTGTGTGATCATCATGAAGCGCACTTATACAAACCCAAATGGAAGGGCTTCCTATACACCTAGGCTATATGGTCTAGCCTATTGCTACTGGACTACAAATCTGTAGTGTGTTCCTAAATATTGTAGGCAATTGTGACACAGTGGTAAGTAATAGTGTGTCTAAACATAGTAAAAGTACAGTAAAAATATGGTTTAAAAAAAATGGTCCACCTGTCTACGGCACTTACCATGAATGGAGCTTGTAGGAATGGAAGTTGCTCTGGGTGAGTCAGTAAGTGAGTGAGAGAATATAAAGGCCTAGGATATTACTGTATATTCCTATAGATTTTATATACACTGTACATTTGAGCTATCCTAAATTTATTTTTTAAAATTATTTCTTCAATGATAAATTAACCTTAATGTAGTGTAACTTTTAAATTTTTTAAATGAAATTTTATTTTATCACAGAGATGTGGGGCACAAGTAAGGATTAACTACACAAGTAGGCTGCATGCAGGCACAATCCTATCACAATAGCCACACACACACAAAAGAAAGAAATACCTCGGCAACCACCTAACCAAAGAAGTGAGAGATCTTTACAACAGAACTACAAAATGTTACTCAAATAAATCAAGGATGACACAAACAAATGGAAAAACATTCCATGCTCATGAGTTAGAAGAATCAACGTTGTCAATATGTTCGTCCTACCCAAGGCAATCTGCAGATTCAATGCAACACCCATCAAATTACCAACATTATTTTTCTCAGACCTGGAAATAACAATACGGAAATTCATATGGAAACAGCAAAAAAAGCACAAGTAGCCAAAACAATCCTCAGTAAAAGGAACAAAGCAGGAGGTATCACACTTCCAGACTTTAAACTTTACTACAAGGCTACAGTAGCCAAAGCAACCTGGTATTGGTACAAGATTAGGGTCATAGACCAATGGAACACTGCAGAGATTCTGGAAACAAAAACTCGATCTCTCAACCAATTCATCTTTGACAAAGTCACCAATAACAACCACAGAGAAAGGAGATTATATTTAGCAAATGGTGCTGGGGAAACTGGCTGACCACATGCAGAAGAATGAAACTGGACCCCTACCTATCACCATATACAAAAATCAACTCTAAATGGATCAAAGACCTAAATGTAAAACCTCAAACTATAAGCATCCTAGAAGAAAATGTAGGAAACTTTTAAATTTTTTAAACTTTTGACTCTTTTTTGATAAAATTTAGTTTAAAACACAAATACATTGCACAATTGTACAAAAATATTTTTTCTTTATATCCTTATTCTAGAGTTTTTTTCTATGTTTATTTCTTTTTACTTTTTAAGATTTTTTTTGGTAAAATTGAAGACACAAACACACACTTTAGCCTAGGCTTACACAGGGCTAGGATCATCAGTATCACTGTCTTTCACCTCCACATTTTATTCCACTGGAAGGTCTTCAGGGGCATCAGGCATGAAACTATCGTCATCTATGATAGTAATGCCTTCTTCTGGACTAGCTCCTGACTTGAGGCTGTTGTGCAGTTATCTTTTAAAAAAAAATAAGTTGAAGGGGTATACTCTAAAATGATGATAACTATAGGATAGTAAATACATAAACAATAGCATAGCAATTTATTACCATTATCAAGTATTACATGCTGTACATAATTTTATGCACTATGCTTTTATATGATTGGCCATGTAGTAGGTGTGTTTACACCAGCATCATCACAAATATGTGAGTAATGAGTTGCACTACATTGTCACAATGGCTAGGACACTGCTTAACAGTAAAGATGTTTCAGTTCCATTGTAATTTTATAAGACAGCCATTGTACATGTGATTCACCATTGGCAGAAATATCATGTGGCTCATGACTGTATTTTCAATTGGTGTAAATTAGTGATTTTTAAATTGGTAAATACACATAGAATATTAATTAAAAATTAGTATATAATGATAGATTTGTTGTAATAAAATGGCATCTTCAAACTTTCCCTAGAAACTCAGAATGATGCCTGCGGTCTATTTCAAAGAGGTACTTTTATTTGGATTGAGATAGGTGTGGAAATCTTAAGGATGTGAGGTATCTTGAAGGATGGTGTCTTAGTTTTTGCTGCTATAACAGAATACCTGAGACTGGGTTATTTATAATAAACAGAAATATGAAAGAGGCCCCAAAACTCAGAATTTATTTATAAAAAATTAGAATCAATTCTTACATGTTTAAACTTCAACCACCCTTAAAGTACTCTCCATTTGATGCAATATACCTATCAACATGCTTTTTCCAATGCCCAAAACAGTTCTTGAACTCATCAATTTTTATGCCTTTTAATGCTTCTATTGTTTTTTATATCACCTCTTCCGCATCAGCAAGACATTTCCTTTTGAGGACTTTTTTCATCTAGGGAAACAAAGAAAATGTTGCTCAGGTTGAGATCAGATGAATAGGGAAGGTAGCATACAGGGGTCATGTGGTTTTTGGTCAAAAACTGCTGAACACTAAGCACTGTGTGGGCAGATGTGCTTGCAAATCATCCATTATGAAATGGGCAAATGCATTGAAAGAATCTCCAAAGAAAATTAATTGAAGCTGAATGCAACTTCTCATAACAATGCTAGCTAGTATATTGATGTGGATGGGTTCCCAAAACACTTAAGTAGCGAGGGGAAACATATACAACAAGGGACCTGCCCTTCAGAAGATAATTCTGTTTTTTGGGGGATGGAACTGAAAACAGAGAATTCCAAGGCTGAGGAGCCAACATCTAGTAAAGACCTTGCATAACTCATTGTAGAAGGTAGAAGGCAAGAGAGAGCAAGAGGGCATTGAACTCATTCTGTTATAAAGGCACCAATTCTACTTAAGAAGATGGAGCCCTCTTATAATCACCTCTTAAGGATTCTACCTCTTAATCTTGTTACAACTGCAGTAAAATTTCAATAGGAGTTTATGTAGGAGACAAACTTTCAAACCATAGCAGAGGGTGATAGGCTGTGTCATTGCATTTAGTGATAATGCCGTTGCAGAAATTTTTCTCATGGGCACTTTTTCGTGTGTTTAGACCAACTTCAAAATACATACTGCAAATTACAGACTACAGAACCACTTCATAACCGATTTGCAAGTAAAATCTTAGAATTTAAAATTTCCTCACAGTGGAAGTCTCATAGCCTATACAGTTTCATGATGTGTTAAGTTGATATTCACAGCCAAGAGATGTGTGTGTGTGTGTGTGTGTGTGTGTGTGTGTGTGTGTGTGTGTGTTGTGTATGGGGGTATATGTTTATGCTGAAGCAATTTTTGTCTGAAGCAGAAAGAGTGTAAAGAGCTGGTGTTTAGGAAGTTGGCAGATTGTATCTACATTTTAGGCTCAGTGCTACTGGCTCTGTGAACCCAGGGACATTTATTTGTATCTGTGTTTCCTCATCTGTAAAAATATCTGTAAAATTATCTACTCTCCGTGGTTATTACAGTGATTAAATGACAGATGTATAACACATTCAGTTCACCCTTTCTCAATGGTTTAAAGATCAAAGAAGAAGGCATTTTCCCTTAGCATATAAGTTTTAAAGTAATGAATTATAAATTTAGCATTCATTAATTTATCTAAACTACTTTTCACCAAGTCGTTACTGAACTACTCTGGGACTAATGAGGTGCAGAAAATCACTACCAGGTGTGGCTTGCTTCTGTCAGGCAAGACTTTTAGAACAAGTGGTATGCAAGATAGACATGAAGACAGTTGGGGAGGGCTGCATGAGGTAAAGGTGAGGCCTTTGATCAAACCCTCAAAAATCCTCAGGGTGTAAGAAAGGAGTTGTGACCTACCTGATCCCTTATCTCCCTCCCCAAGAAAGAATAGTAGTCTATGGAAAGATTATTTGAGACTTGGAAGGGTATTCTTATGAAGGGCTAGGTCATAAGGGTCATATCTGATAGTTTCTCCCAGCAGATGTGCTTGCCTCAAGTGAGCCCTGTCTCCACTACTGGATCTGCCTTGCTTTGTATACATTGACTGATTTATTATACCTTTCCCTCAAACCCAGGAAGTCGCATCTCCATCAGCACTTCCTGTCCAAGAAACTGGATCCTGAGGCCATCCTCATCTTGTATTCTAATCTATTAGAATTCTCTTGTTGCCTGATTTTCTCTGATTTATGATGCTTAACTTGTGGCCTTTTAACCAAACTTTTAACAGAGTTCTAGTGAGGAATGGAAAGGGTATTGGGTTTAAAGCCTGAAGACAGTTTTGCCAGAATTTGACCGTGGGCAAATTATTTTACCTCTCTGAGTCATGTTCTTTCAGTTCTAATATGAAGATAATGTCATGTACCTCCTAAGATTGCCTTAAGGGTTGAGTCAGTTAAAGTTTATACAATCTTTGGAGCATAGCAGACACCCTTGAGCATTTAATTGAATCTCGGTCTTAAGCAACCTTCCAATATACTGTCAGACTTTCACAGGGTGCCTATTCTGCTCTGTGGCTTATCATCTTACGAAAATTTGTATTTCTCGTTAAAAATTATCATTTAAAAATAACCCTTATTAAGTAATTTTAAAACACAGCATAAGTAAATATGTGTTAAAAGTCAGTCTAGAAGTGGTGCTACTGAAATTCTTCCTCGTCTCTTTATAGCTCTAATCGTTCCCCTATCATAGTATCATTTTTTAACAGCATATTTTCAAATCCATAAACGTTCCATGCAGAAACTATCCAATTAATTTTTATTATAACCTTTCTTAATAAATAAGGAGCTAGTAGAATTTCCTTTAGTTTGTAATAAGAAACACTGAACTGTCAAGATTTATAATGGAAGATTATTCCTTTATGAAAAATGCATACTTACAAGTGAGGATACTTAGCAAGAATTTATACATTCACAAAAGAGTTGTTGTCTTCAAAATGACCACTTTATAAAATTCTATCCATATTCTAAATTACATTGCTTTTAAATCTCCTCTGGATTTTTTTCTTTTGTAAAAGTATTTGAGCTACACAAGGTTATCTTAATGTTGTAGAGTCACATGCTGGTTTTATTACAACAAATGAAGAAGTAAACAAGCAGTATTACTTTGACAAACCATTTACTGCTGTCAACAATTTTTGTTATAAATGATTTATTCCAAAAGATCAAATTCTGCTTCAAAATAAAAAGGTTTGCCATTATTGACAGAATTCAGGAGAATACATAAAGGACAATCCTACAACAGAAATTCTGAAACTGTTTTGAACAATGTCATCATTAGTAGAATAAGTGCCTGGTTTCTATGCTGCGCTACACCGAAGTGGACAGGCTCAGGATTGTGCCGATTATGGTATCCTCGTTACTTAAAAAAAAAAATCAGCCGGGTTCGGTGGCTCAGCCTGTAATCCCACACTTTGGGAGGCTGAGGTGAGTGGATTGCCTGAGCCCATGGGTTCGAGACCCGCCTGGGCAACTTGGCGAGAACTCACCTCTACAATAAATCAAAAAAATTAGCCAGGCATGGTAGCGCGCGCCTGTAGTTCCAGCTACTTGGATGGCTGAGGCGGAAGGATCGCCGGAGCCCAGCAGGTGGAGGCTGCGGTGGCTGGGAGCGTGCCACTGTACTCCAGTCTGGGCGACAGAGTGAGACTCCAACTCAAAAGAAAAAACCAAAACCAAAAACAAACAAACAAAAAAAATCACTCTATAGTTGCAGCTCACATAACAATTGATTTCCAATTTGAGTTTAAAAATCAATTAACAATGTAATTGATCATATTGAGGAATTAAGCTCATGGAGTCCTGAGGATACATCAAGTCTTATTTCCCACAAAGTGGTGGGAGGTGAGGAAAAAGGTCAGTACCAGGAAAGATCTCAGCACTGTTCCAATCAGACTTCATCAAAGCTGCTCCACTTTTATCTATTTTACTGATTGGCCTGCGATAAGAACATTTAATTATGATGTAGAGTTTCATGACTTAAAATGCTTGAAAAGGAATAAGTTTCACCATTACCCCTTTAGAGTGTTCCAAATGTCATTGAATGTCTGCATGAGAATCCTTACAGAGACCACTTTAAATTGGTAGCTTCACATGGAAGACAAATACAAATAAATAATGTCACATGGCCCGGCTAGATGGCTCGGTCGGTAATCCCAGCACTTTGGGGGACTGTGGTGAGTGGATTGCCTGAGCCTGCGGATTTGAGACCAGCCCGGGCAACATGGCAAGACCTCATCTCTACAATTGAAAAAAAAAATTAGATGGGCATGGTAGCGTGTGCCTGTAGTTCCAGCTACTTGGAAGGCTGAGGCAGAAGGATCACTGGATTCCAGTAGGTAGACGCTGGGGTGGCCGTGAGTCTGCCACTATACTCCAGCCTGGGCGACACAGTGAGACTCCAACTCAAAAGTAAGTAAATAAATAATAATAATAATTTCACACCCCAAAATACATTGTTAAATTTATCCAGATGAATCCCTGGTTTTTTTGTTTGCTTATTTTTTGTTTTTTGTTTTTGAGTCAGGGTCTCATTCTGTTGCCCAGGTTAGAGTGTAGTGGTATGATCATAGCTCACCCAGCTCATCCCAGCCTTGACCTTCTGGGCTCAGAGTGATCCTCTCACCTAAGACTCTGAAGAAGCTGGGAATACAGGCACCTGGGTACCAGCTCGCTTGGCTAATTTTTTGGGTTTTTGTAGAGACAAGATCTTGCTATTATTGAATAGGCTGATCTCAGACTCCTGGGCTCAAGCAATCCTCTTGCCTCAGTCTTCCAAAGTGCTGGGAGTACAGGTGCACTATTATGCCATATATATTTGTAGAGACAAGATATTACTATGTTGCCTAGGCTAGATGTCAACTCCTGGGCTCAAGCAATCCTCCCACCTAGGCCTCCCAAAGTGCTGGGATTACAGGCATGAACCACCGGGCCCAACCTCTGTAGTGTTTTTTGAATTAACATTTCAGTGAGTTAGGAGTCATCTCATACTTCACTGCAGTTCAGCTGTTCAGCACTGTTGACAGATTGGTAACCAAGTGGCAAATGACCATGACTAAATACAAAAAGTAATTAATGGCTTTATTTAAGGTGGCATATAGTAGGAGATCTTTTTAGTTGAGATTTATTCTCCTTTGTTGATACGACACTGCCATATCTCTTAGCTTTTTCTATGGTGTTTTGGCATCTTCCTTCCTTCCGTCCTTCCTTCCTTCCATCCTTTCTTTCAAATCAGAGTCTCACTCTGTTCCCCAGACTCAAGTGCAGTGGCACACTCACAACCACTGCAGCCTTGACCTGGGCTCAGGAGATCTTTCCATTTCAGCC
>CAUYQG010169480.1:0-33811 GCA_963574415.1 Tarsius wallacei | reverse complement strand
ATTTTGCTTCTGGTAAACATGTTTTCGCGGGCTCAGACTCCCTTAAGTAAACAGGTTTTATGAGCACCTCCGGTATCTAACATTCCAGATGGCTTAACCTAATCCGCCCTGCCCGTTATGCCCGTCACACCCTCCTCTGATTGGCTAATGTTTCCAGCCTAGGAAAAACCGATCATGCCCAGCCCCTCCCTTGTAACTGTGTATATAAACTGCTTGCTGTACTGGGGCGGGGCTCTCGTTCCTGAACCCGCTGCGTCGGTTTCAAGCGTGAGCCCAGACTCGAGCCTGAATAAAGACCCTCGTGTGATTGCAGCGGACCTGGCTCTCTGGTGGTCTCTTGGATTCAGGACTTTGGGGTACAACATATAATAAAGAGATATCCTAGTTACTATTTCTAGGTTCAGTCTACCCCAACCAGTACACCACTCCACATTCCCATCAGGAGCTTGTAAGTAGTGTGCTTACTACTGGCTATTTACTTCTCTCAGAATTATTGTTCATGCTGTCTTTCTTGTCTTTATTTCAAAAATTGTAAAAACTTTTTTTACCTGTAAACATGGATGCAATTTTCATTTCTCCTAATCATAGATGCGATTTGGCATTTACCCATAAACATGGATATAATTTGGCACTTCTAAATTTGGTTTCAATAAACACTTGCAATAACATAAAGGGTATCTGATCCTAAACCAGGGGAAGCGAGAACCAGTTGGAGGTCCAAACTTCATCTGCACATAGATTACTTATATACCTAATCCTGACTTGTACCCCGCATCTTGAAAATAAAATAAAGTACAAAAAATAAAAAAAAACAAAATCATATAGGTTTAAATATGTTCAAGAATACGTAAAACATAACAAGGAAAGACAAATGACCACTGCAAAGTAAGAATGAAAGAAAATAATAATAGTACTCAGGCTCCCCCAATTAAGTGGGGGTATCCAAAATAACTCTCAATTCTGATAGAAATTAAGCAAACCAATAATTCATGTTATGTCCATGTAGCAGCATCATCTGAGACTGTCACCGTTGATACCATATAATCTTGGAAAGTTAGGCTAAGGAAAATCTGTGTTGTCTTAGTCACCGGTCTAATGTGTTTTGAAATTCCTCATGAAGAGTGGAAAATCATGGAAAAAATTCAAACAGGTAAGGCTATAGGTTCTATAGTGTGAAAAGCACCTCTTTTTGTGGCGGATGAAATAAAGAAGGGACAATGAAGAGGGTCTGAATTAGGACAGTATCAATTGAGAGGTAGAGTGAACAAGATAAAATCAGGAGATACAACTATGAGGTGTGAAGAATTTAATGTGGAGGGTGAGAGAGACCACTGGGAGGCAGTGTTGTACAGTAAGACAAGCACAGGCTCAGGCTTCAGACAGATCATGTGGAAAGACTGGTTCTACCAACCTCAGGCTGTGTGACTTTGCTAAGTTTGCTTAACTTCTCTGTCTCAATTTCAGTCATCTGAAATTCCTACCTAAAAGAGTCTTCCTGCCTGGAGGAATGCTTCATAGATAGTGTGCATTTAACAAATATTAGTTTTGCACCTTTACTTTCCTGATTCCCATGGCAACTCAGTGCTCTTAGATCACCACCTCATCTCTATTTTAAAAACAACAAAGCAATATTTTTTTTTTGCTTCTTGTCTCAGCATCATTCTGCATAACGTAAGTAGAGTTACTATCCTAAAGCACTATCTTCATCATACAATATTATTTTATAATAATCTGCAACAGACAATTATTATTTATGGAATGATTTGCCTTAGCTGTTAATTATCAGGGATGGGGGAATGGTGGAACTGGAAGAATTTAGCCTGGAAGTTTGGCAGATGCTTGATGCAACTAGGGTACTATAACCTGAGCTTAAAGCAGATATAATTATGCCCTTACCCACTGGGTTATCCAGGGAGATGATGTGAGCAGAGAATGGGAGGCAAAGCAGAGAGAGGAATTATTTTTAACTAGGATGCCTCAGCCTGAATGACATAGACGTTTATATTTTATCCCTTTAACTTAGTAAAAAATAAAACATACTATAGACCATCCATACACACAGACAGAGGCACATCCTTGCACAAGCAAACAAGGTTGCCCATCATGAAGGATGTTTGTCTCAGCACGTGACTGGGGTGACAAGAGCATTCAGATTGGCAAGAGGACATCTAGTTCATTCTTCATTATGCAAATCCCCACTTAAACACCCTGACCCATATATATTGTCATGCAACACTTAACGATGGGGATACATTCTGAGAAATGTGTCACTAAGTGATTTTATTGTTGCGCAAGCATCCAAGAGTGTACTTACACACACTTAGATGATGTTGCCTACTACACACCTAGACTATATGGTGCAGCCTATTGCTTTAGTTTACAAACCTATATAGCATATTACTATATTGAATACTGTAGGTATTACAATGGAATGGTAAGTATTTGTATACCTCATAGATAAACATATTTTAGGTACACAAATCTTAGGTGCCTACTATACCTACACAAGGTACAGTAAAAATACAATATGAAAGATCAAAGATGTATACCTGCATAGGATACTTAACACAAACAAAACTTGCAGAAATGGAAGTTACTTTGGGTGAGTCAGTGAGTGAGTGGTGAGTGAATGTGAAGGCCTGGGACATCACTGTACACTAACCTCTGTCAGTCTCAGTTTTAGTCATCTGAAATGCCTATCTAAAAGAGTCTTCCTGCATGGAAGAATGCTTCATAAATAGTGTGCATTTAACAAATATTAGATCTGCACCTTTATATTTATTTAACTTTCCGGATTCCCATGGCAACCCAGCCATCGCTACCTCATTTCTTTATTTTAAAAACAACAAGACTTTGTAAACACTATACATTGAGGCTAGCCTAAATTTGTATACAAAATTCTTTCCTCAATAATAAATTAATCTTAGCTTTCTGTAACTCTTTTTACTTTACAAACTTTCAATTTTTAAAAACTTTCTAACTCTTTCATAATAATACTTAGCTTAAAACACAAACACATTGGACATCTAAAAATAAAATTAAAATATGTCATTGTTTATAATATTTTATAAGATTTTTCTATATTTAAATTTTCTTTATTTTTAAAAAGCTTTTTTAAAGCTTGTTGTTGTTAAAACCTAAGGCATACATGCACATTAGCCAAGGCCTACACAGAGTCAGTATTATCTATATCATGGTCAACTACCTCCATACCTTGTCTCGTTGATAGTGGCCCAACTTCCTCATAGAACTAATGGTTACAGTTTTGTTTTGTTTTGTTTTTTAAATAAAAGCTTCAATTGACCCTCTGGTCTTAATGCTTGAAACTTACATTTGTCTTCACAGGAAACTGATTCTTAGGTCTATATTATCAAGGAAACTGAACCAGATCACCACACCCAGATGGTGAGGGGCCAGACACCTCCTGTTTTCCAGAGCCTCTTCCTTACCCCTCCCTAATTCCTGTTTTCTTCACTCCTGTCCCACTATACAGATCCCTGACTTCAGTGGGACAAGGAGACAGATTTAAGACTAAATCTCCCATTTTCCATGGCTGATGTCACACAAATAAAAAGCTTTCTTTTCTGGCAATACTCATTGGTATTCTGTGTGGTGAGCAAGAAGACAGCGACTGAACCCCTTGTGTTTGGTCATCACTTATTATAACAATGACCTTCTGGGATCCTGAAGCACCTGCCTTCAGGTTACTGTTAACTTTTTATAAATATGTAGAAAGTGTACACTTTGAAATAGCAATAAAAAACATAGTATACTAAGTATAAGTATAGTATAATAAATATGTAGACTAGTAACACAGTTGTTGGTTATTATCTTATCATCAAGTGTTATTACTGTGCATAATTGTTATATACATAATTGTACAACACATATTTTTATATGACTGGAAATTTCAGTAGTCTGTTTACACCATCACCACAACAGACATGGAGCAATGTGTTGTACTACAATATTAGGAAAGGTACAATGTCACTAGGTAATACGAGTTTTTCAGCTCCGTTATACTCTTATAGGACCAATATTATACATATATATATATATATATATATATATATATATATAGTCTACAATTGACATAAACACCATTTTTTGGCATATGACTGTATCTAGTAAACCTAGAATATCTATCCTAGGGTTTATATCTGAACACCTTCTGCTTAGTTAGTAACCTTAATCAAGAAGACTTCCCTGTCTTCTTTTCTTCAAATAGCTAAACTATTTTATCTTTTATGATCTCAGTACTTACCTCAAACTTGTGTCTTAGGCTGCACTTAGAACACTAATTTTGAAATATCTATTTCCTCACCAGTCAATTACTGAACTCGTTAAAGAAACAAAACAAAGCTGTGTTTCTCATTTTAGCTTATTTATTCATTTGTTTGTTTGTTTATTTATTGAGCAGGTTTCATTCTGTCACCCAGGCTAGAGTGTAGTGGCATGACCATAGCTCACTGCAACCTCAATCACCTGGACTGAGGAAATTCCTCAGCCTCAACCTCCCATGTAGCTGAGACTACAGGTATGTACCACCACCATACCCAACTCTATTTTAGCATATTCAATACTCATTGCTGTTCATGCACAGAAGTGACTAGAAGGGTAAATGCTTCTTGATGTTTGAACTTAGATCAGGGATTATTGCCTCCATACAGTTCTAGAATAAGAAAATGCTTAAATTTTCTCAGTTCTCTCTGTAGGCTTTTATCTCTTCTCAATTTCTAAAAGTTACTGTGTATCAGGTCTCTGTTCTTGGCCCCTGAAACCACTTTTTTCTCTTTTTAGAATTCTCATTAAATGAATATCTTTGCATTCCAAAGCTGATGATTGCAAATCTATATTTCTGAGCTTCCACTTTTTTTTTTTTTTTTAGTTGGACTCTTACTCTGTCACCCAGGCTGGAGTGCCGTGGCATACTCATGGTCACTCCAGCATCGACCTGCTGGACTCCAATGATCCTTCCACCTCAGCCCTCCAAGTAGCCGGAACTACAGATGCACACTACAATGCATGGCTAATTTTTAAAAAATCTTTTGTAGAGACGAGGACTTGCCAAGTTGTCCAGGCTGGTCTCGAACCTGAAGGCTCAGGCAATCCACTTGCCTCAGCCTCACAAAGTGCTGGGATTACAGGCTGAGCCACCGAGCCTGGCCTAGCTTCCACTTTCTCTAGACTTTTGTATCCAACAGGCTACTCAACATTTTAAATTGGATGTTAGATGGACATTTCAAACCAAACATAGACAAACCAGAAAACTTTTTGTTCTTTACCTCAAATTGACTTTTGCTCTATCTTTCATATCTCAGGCCAATAATATTATTGTTATCTCTGATTTCTAGCATTATCTGAATCCACTTGCAGCTTAAGAACAATTCAGATCGCTGTATGTCCAGAATATTTCCCAAATATGTTAAAACTTTATCTCCATGGCTTCCCCTGTATTTCTTTTCACCACTATCTCTCATCTGGACTACTGGAACTGTCCCCTCACTGTCCTGTCTGCTTTTCTTCTTGTTTCTTTCAAGTTAATTGTCTATAGAGTCGCCAGAGTGACATTTAAATAACTGAAATAAAATTAATACTTGCCAATGTAAGACTTCCAGTGGACTCTCCTAATAGAACGTGTAAATCTGGCT
Source organism: Tarsius wallacei (assembly GCA_963574415.1). Taxonomy (NCBI): domain Eukaryota; kingdom Metazoa; phylum Chordata; class Mammalia; order Primates; family Tarsiidae; genus Tarsius; species Tarsius wallacei. Next base: position 28,160 of record CAUYQG010169480.1, on the reverse strand, counting down.
GGTGCAGTGGCTCATGCCAGTAATCCCAGCACTATGAAAAATGTAGGTGAGAAGATTGCCTGAGCCCAGGAGTTTGGGACCAGTCTAGGCAACTTGGTGAGACCTCATCGCTACAGAAAATTAACTAGCTATAGTTCCTGCTATTTGGAAGGCTGGAAGTTTCGCCTGACCCCATCAGGTCAAGGCTGCGGTGAGCGTGTGACTGCACTTCAACCTGGACAACAGAGTAAGACTCTGGCTCAAAACAAACAAGCAAACAAAAAACAAACAAACAAAAAAACAAAAAGAAAGAAAGAAAGTGTAAATCTGCGTTGCTTACCCTGGCTTAAAAGAGTCTACACATTCAGCCAGGCTCAGTGGCTCAGCCTGTAATCCTGTGCCTTGGGAGGCTGAGGTGAGTGGATTGCCTAAGCCTGCGGGTTTGAGACCCACCTGGGCAACTTGGCGAGACCTCATCTCTACAATAAATCAAAAAATTAGCCGGGCGTGGTAGCCTTCCAGCTACTTGGAAGGCTGAGGCGGAAGGATCACCAGAGCCCAGCAGGTCGAGGCTGTGGTGGCCGGGAGCGTCCACTGCACTCCAGTCTGGGTGATGGAGTGAGACTCCCAACTCAAAAACAAACAAACACAAGAGTCTACACAGCATGAGTCTTTGCATCTTGCCAGACTAACTGCCTATCATTTTCTCCCTCATTCAGTATACACGATTGACCCCTTTTCTCTATGTTGAACATTCTAGGTTCTTTCTTATCTCATCATTTCATGCAACACACTATCTTTTTGCAATGCTATTTCCCAACATTTGAATATAGCTGTATCCTTGTTATTCTTTAGGTATTTCTCAAATGATTCTTTTAAATTGATATTTCTCCTAAAAACCCACTATCTCCCTATAACACTAATTATTCTGTACTACATGGACCTATGACATTTGCATTAAAAAAGTGTGATTTTCATTTTCAATTATTTATTCATAATTGATTGGTTACCTTTGCCTTGCCACTAGCATCTGGGTTATGTCTCAATGACTAGAACAATGTGTGTTCCACAGTAGGGACTCATGAAATATTTATTCATTAAATAATGAATTAGTTGATCTTATCAGGACCATACAAATTCATTCAGCTACATAAGCGCATTTTATTTTATTTTATTTTATTTTATTTTTTTTTGAGTTGGAGTCTCACTCTGTTGCCTAGACTGGAGTGCAGTGGCCGCTCCCAACCACCGCAGCCTCGACCTGCTGGGCTCCGGCGATCCTCCCGCCTCAACCTTCCAAGTAGCTGGAACTACAGGCATGCGCTACCACGCCGGGTTGATTTTTTGATTTATGGTAGAGATGAGGTCTCACCAAGTTGCCCAGGTGGGTCTCGAACCCGCGAGCTCAGGCAATCCACTCACCTCAGCCTCCCAAAGCATGGGATTACAGGCTGAGCCACCGAGCCCGGCTCATAAGCCCATTTTACAGGTGGCCAAACAACTTTGCTCATCCTGATAAAGGTTTGTGGCTTCTTCCCTGTGACATTGCTGTTTCCTATTCCTCCCATGTGTCTCTAAGCTTTTATTGCTTCTCATAATACACGGCACTTAGGAAATGGAGAGATAACAGCAGTACAGCTTATTTATTCTATGCCTTAGAGTAATTTTTAGAGCCTTAAAGTGTTATGTGCACATTTTATAGGAAAATGAGAGATGGATAACCCAATCGTATAGGTTTGGGTTGATGATGGCTCCCAGGGTCCCAATATTTTGTGGCATCACTATTATAAAAGTGATCGTCAATCTTCATCTTTGTCTTTTACCCACCACTCTGCACATCTTGCTGCTTATTTTCCTTTTTTCCTAGCTAGAATTTCATTTTATTCTTTGAAGCCAAATGTGTACACTCCACATGCTTTTCAGAACAGAAGCAGCTGTCTCCTAGATTGTTTCTCTTTGTGACAGTATTTCATTGTTATTAAAAGTACTCATTCATTTTCTAATCTTTAAATCAGTAATTTCTCCTAGAAACTCTAAGCAAATGTAAATATTTGAAAACACTTAATTATTTGGCAGCATTTTCATCTACCTTATTTTCTATATTATTATTCCATGATTTTTATAATCTAAAGATGAATTTGTGGTGTTTTGGAGTCTTATCTTTAAAAAAATCTAACCTCAATTTTCATCTCATCATCTTTGGTCTAATTCAGACTGTGTGTTTTTTCTTTTCTTTTTCTTTTTTGCTTTTCTTTTTTAGTGAGGTCTCATAGGTTTGTAGTTTTATGCTAAAAGTTGGTAAGATGCAATAAAATTAATTTCCTTCTACATTTTGAAAAAATATGTTAAATTTCTGGTATCCATACCTAAAATTGGATGTGAACTGTATGTGTCTTCTTAAATAGAAATAGAAGAGGAAAGGAAAGGCAGACAAATATGGTGATAAGCATATGGTTTAAAAAAATACCTCAAACAAGTGAGAATTTGTTCAATCTAATTCTGATTTTTAAAAATTCTATACTTATATCATCTAAATGTCAAGAAGCACCCAGATCATTTTTCTACTACATTTTTTCCTCTTTGTATCTTCATAATAATCCCTACCCTTGCAAGCTGCCAAGAAAACCAGAATAAAAAAGAGAAAATGTAATACTAAAATTACAGTTCATGATTTGAAAGCTGTTGAGATTTTGATTAACTGAACATTAAATAATCAAAGTTTTCATTTTGGGGGGTTCAACTTTGAATTGCTTACGGGCTATGTGCTAGGCTCCAGAGGACTCAATGAAAAACAGTGCAAAGTTTCCTCTGTCAAGTTTTGTATACTTTTCTGTGTGACACAGACAATTAATGGGCAATGTCAACAAAGATTGCCAAGTGCTACGACCTGGAACGTTGCAGAGGGCTAATGAACATGCAGTACAATGGGGATATGGGTCAATGTAGATTTCTTATAGGAAGTGACATGAAACTGAAAATTGAAGAATGAGTTAGATTGACTGAAAGGGGGGACAACAGTAGGGAAATGTGAACAGATTCAGAAAAAGCCCTATGTGCATATGCCCAAAGGGAATAGAGATGATGGCAGAAGTAAAGACGTGAAAATGCCAGAATGTGGCTGGAAAAGGAAAGTTGACAAGGAATATACTGAAGTTTTAGAAGCTAAATAGATTGCCAAATATTACAAATTTTTCTAAGAGCAATAGGGAATCACTGATGGTTCTTGAAAAGGAGATAGTACACATGTTTTATAAAGGTTCCTCTTGTGATGGGTAGAAAATGGAATATAGCTAGGCAAAAGTAAGGCAGATGTTGCGTTTCTTTCCCTCTCAAGTTCTAGATATTGCCACTTAAAGTCAATAGCCCTGAAAAATATGACACAAGAAGATGAAGAAGCACACACCTATTCCTGACACAATCTTCTCAGTTTCTTTCCATCTGTCAGAATGGTATAATGGTTAAAACACAGACTTAGATTCAGAAGCATATGGCTTGAGAACAAATCCTACCGGGTGTTTATGAGTAAGTTGCTTCATCTCTTTGTCTCAAGGCTCTCATTTATAACATGGAGAATATAACTGTGTCCTAATTCATAAAGTTGAGGGACTGTCAAATAGCAGCATCTTGCCCATCACATGGGGTTTCATTCACATCACAGTTTATGTGACTGAGTTGTTGTAAGGATTAAATGAATTAATGAATGTAATTAGCCTGGCCCACAGCACGTGAGAGATATTATTGTTACTAATGTACTGGACTTTTTTCCATGTAACTTTGTATTACTTCTGCCTTTTCCCTCTTCTTTATAAGTTAGGAGATAGCTTAAGGTCCACCAATAATTGTCACAGGACATGAAGCAAGAGTACAAATAGGCGGCTCAGTCTCATCCCTTCTCTTTGACACCTGACACCAACCTGTCTTAAGAGGAATCAGCAGATACACCTATGGACAAGTTCTCCCACACATCCAGGCCAAGCTCCATCCACAAAATTCCAGTCCCTGAAATCACTTACCTTTCTGCTATCTGTCAAGTTGAAGAGTACATATACCTATAGGATAATCAACCTTCAGAAAGAAAGACTCATGGCAAGTGCTCCCAGCACGCCTAGAATTGAAAGCAAAGCTGTTTATACATTTCAGCGACCTGAGTCTCCAAAAAGTGACTTAAAAAGGAGGAAGTGCAATCTTTTTATTTGTTTGTTTTTTGAGTTGGACTCTCACTCTGTCGCCCAGACTGGAGTGCAGCAGTACGTTCCCGGCCACTGCAGCCTCAGCTTGCTCGGCTCCAGCGATCCTTCCACCTCAGCCTTCCAAGTAGCTGGAACTACAGGTGTGCGTTACCACACCCCGCTAATTTTTTTGATTTTTTGAGAGATGAGGTCTCGCCATGTTGCCCAGGCAAGTCTCGAACTCGCTGGCTCAGGCAATCCATGCACCTCAGTCTCCCAAAGCGGTGGGGTTACAGGCTGAGCCACCGAGCCCGGCTGGAAGTGCACTCTTGATAGGTACATTGATACATCCAATGGTCCCACGAACTTTTTGCCCTGTGGAGTGGGATGCAGCTGATGAAGAATGGAGAGGAGTCCTCTAATGCATGGAATCCCAGAGAAGGAGCCCTGATTGCCAGGTCTACAAGTTTGAACAGCCATGGTTGAGGATTGTGTTTCATCCAATTCCCTCTAGGCTGTTAAGCTTTGCCAGCCTCAAAACAAAAGACAGAGACAAACTTACATTTTATTACAATAATGGGCAGCAAAGAAGACACCCAGAAGGTAGAGAGAACATTCTCTCACCAAAGACTCCTTGCGCTGGTAAAGACCTCTTTTGGTGCTGTTGAACTTTATTTTATCGCATATCCAGAGACAGGAAAAGATTTACCAAAAGTGCAATACCTTACTTCTCCACAATATTTTCCTTCCAGGTTTAATAAAACTCTTTTGGAGTATGTACAGATAACAAGTTCTGCAAAGAAGAACTAGAAGCCACATGGGCTTTGGAGCCACGACAACCTAAGTTTAAATCTTATTCCAATCTGATGAGGCTTTGACGAGGCTTTTAGTATATTGATCTTCCCAGGCTTCAATTTCTTCATGTGTGAAAGGTGAGTATGATTTTTATTTCTTAATATATGTAAAGAATACATATGTGCATGAATCTCAAGTATCTAAGCATATCGTAAAGGGGTCATTAAAATTTTATTTTTGCCTCTTCCACGTTTTTCTTACTAGCGAAAAAGAAAATGTTGGGACCCAAATTATTTCACCTAGAATGCAAACTCTTCATATTTGGTTTCTTGAACCATCTATCTTATTGTCTAGCCATGTTAAATATTCTCAGAGTTCCTCAAATATTTCTGTCATTGCTTTTCATCTATACTCTTTACTTACTCATTTTTGGACGCTTTGAAAAAGTCAGTCCCACTTCACCCTCATGCCCACTTCTTCCAAGCTGACAGAACCCTCTTCCTGTCCAAGGACCAGGCCCTTCAAAGGAGATACACCCAGTCCTCCTGGCAAGTCTTAATTATTTTGAGTCAATAATAAAAGTTCCACTTTCATTTCCAGCATTCACTTTGAAAATTTACATATGACACAACTCTAGCCAATAGACATGAATGGCATCCAGGGAGGATTCTTTGCTCTTTAAAGTGGACTCAAAGCTATAATATTTACACTCCAGGAATTTAAATGTGTTTCTGCAATGATATGAGACTAAGAACTACTGTGGAATCTGATAATTATGGGAGGAAGGATCCAAGATCAAAAGCCAACATACAGAGAGTGACAGAAAGGAAACATGGAAAGAATCAGACATCTTGGTTTTAACCCGAGTGAGTAATGTTTTTTCTCTGGGTTTTCTGTTATGTACAAAAAGAAGCCTCTTTCTGATAAATCATTTTGCGTCTCAGACGAATATGTCCTAAACTTTGATCATGCCATTCGAGACATCTGCTTTTTTCCTATAAAGGCACAACATAAATATTTTGTTTTTTGTATATTCTTTGTTTTCTGTTTTTCCTGGTTTTCCATTACCAGCGGCTACCTGTCTGAGTTCCAGTTAATTAATTACTTTTATCTTTATATTCCATTAGGGCAATGATTGTGCTTCCATTGTGAGATAAGTGGTGGAAAGCATATGTCATACTAAGCTGTAAGTTCTGAATATCAGAGGTTATATGTTATTAATCTTCATATTAGTGGGACCAAACACAGTCTAGCTTATGGTGTAAACCTCATCCATCACCTCCCAAACAGATTTCAACCACAGCCAATTAGAGGTATACAAAAAGAAGAGCATGCCATTTTAATCTAATTAACCGGGAAAGAACAGAGCCACTCTTTCACTAAAGAGCAGAATCAAAGTTTAAATCAAAGTCCTGCTGAGGCTTTGGATGCAACTCCTCCGAAAATAGTATTGACTTTGGGAGTTTTACAGTCCAGTTAGGCTACATGTCGTTGCAATGATAATAGGTGAATAATAAGGTTTTAGATGTTTAAAGAAATGATTTCATTTTTATTTTGTCATCAATTTAATAAATATTTGAAATTCTTCAATTACTCAATCCCTTTTCTAAAGTTTCAGGTTTACCTCTAAGAAAAGACAGGGAATTGGAAATTTATCAAGCAGAAAATGTAATTAAAATGTACTTGCTACAATGGAGGTATGTACAAGTTAATAATGGAAGCAGAGAGAGAAAAAAAAAGCTGAATCCAGAGCTTTCAAACTGTGAATAGATGAAACAAGAATAATATGCTTTAAAAACTCTATTTCTTTGTTCTTTTATAGTCCATTGCCCATGGAAAGGCTGCATATTTAGACAGTAGCATCATGGTCAAGAAAATATAGCCATAACAAGACTTTCCATGGTGTTGATATGCCTCCAAAGAATAAGCAACTCTAAGGAACTTCATGAGGATTTTTCTGACACCCCAAACCCAAGAATGGATGGTGCAATCTAAGAGATAAACATCTATCCTGTACAAAAACTTCTCATGGTACTCAAGGATATAAAACTTTTAATTTCAATAGAACACACCCACGAACAGGATCCTTTTGGAAAAAGTATTTTCTTTGCTGTATGATCATCTTTCTTTTCATCTTCCTTTTTTAAATAAGGATGAGGTAATTCAGAGAATGTTCCAAGTTTATATGGCCTCTACTGTTCTGTGTTCCTGCTTCAGCAAGAAATACAGAAGCAATTTGAATACTGCATACATAATCTACTTCACGAAAATGTTATTGATCCATTTTCTTTAAAACTGTTTTTTTTCTGCTTTCTCATATATTTCCTCTGATGCATCAGACATCTGAATCAAAATTACAAAAGTGCCAGTCTAGAATGTAGATGTTAGGAATATACATTGTTTTAGAAATTCTACTGTTTTTCTCTCTTTTGCAGGTTAAACTTCAATGTGAATGATTTGCAGTTCTGGTTTTGTGAAACTCTAGATTCGCTCCATTCTTTCAGGGTTGTTACAGGTGTCTCAAAATATACTTGAAACAAATTCTTAGGCTTCTTAAAATCTATGAAGAAAATATTATATGACGCCTTTAAGAAATAGTGACACAAAAAGTAAAAATTAAAAAAAAAATAAGATAATATATTCCACATCTGATAAGTTTGAGAATTAATGTAACAGTTGAATCCTGTAAATTTTAAAATAAATAATTTATTTTATAATAAAATAATATGTATAATTCGCTTTTAATATACTCAGAGTAATCTTCAGGTTAGTATATAAGCCTGTGTATCTGTGAATATAAAGAGTTTCACTCTAATTTTAAATCAGTAAATTCATGAATGGGATGTAAAATTCTAATAAATTTCATGTCAAATAATGAGCATATTGAGACCTTTTTTTTCTTAAGTGGTTATTACTGAAAACAACTGTCAAGCAAATTATTCTAATGGTGAGTAAACATTTAATAAGCATTTATGGTTACAAAGTCCTGTTCTAGGTACAGACAAAATCCTGCTACAAACAGTTGTCCTAAGACTTTGGTAAGTGGAATCCTATTCTAATAACTTTTATGGCAACTGAGAGTATTTTCCCAATCAGAAGATTTCAAATAATATTTAGTATTTATGCAGACAAATTATATTCCTTAAATCAATTTGTATTAGTTCTTTGGCATTTGTTGTACAGCTAAACTTAATACAATTAACACTCCGTTATTCCTAATTTTTGTATGGAGGCAGTGAGTACACAAAGGAATGTGTGTGTGTGTGTGTGTGTGTGTGTGTGTCTGTGTGTGACTTGCAAATTTGATGACTCTTTGTACTTGGCACAGTGTGGGAAAGTAATAATAATACTTTGGTGTGTGTGTATGTTAAAGACAGGGAAGAATCAAGTGCCTACTTAACATTAGTTTCTGGTCTATTTCAATTCTCCTTACACAACAACTCCATGAATCAATACTGTTATTACTCTGTTTTTTTAATTGTTTTATAGATGAAGAAAAAATGCTTAGTAAAGGCTAAGGAATCAGTCCAAAGTCACAAGGCATATGAGTGATAAAAACATGATTTGAAATTAAGCTGTCTAACTCCACGGCCTCAAATAAAATATAAATGTAAATGTTACTAATGCTACTCATTATACTCTAGTCAAATAGAAATGCTTAGGGGAAGAAAATAAACCTGTATTTCTTGTACCTTCTAAATTCTAGACACATATATTTGCTAAACACATACTGTGTGTAAGATTTTGTGCTTATTATAAGGGTGAGTTTGTCTCTCTCCTTTTCTCAAGAATCACTCAGTGGGAAAGAGAACCATAAGTAGATAATTATATCCAGTGAGGAAACCAGCTCACATTCATGATGTATCTTGCCCAAGGCTGTGAAATTACCCTCTGACTTACTCTGTCCCACCCTACTCTGCTCTTTTCTACCAGTTGCTTCTCAAGAACAGGAAGATGATCAGTCAGGAATGATTCTCTTGTGAATGATGCGCTTGTTCTCCTTTATTTTGCAAACTCAAGCAAATCCCTTAACCTTCTCTATCCAGCTCCCTCATCTGTAAAGCAGAAATAATCACACTGACCCAGCCTCCTGGGGTCGAATTTCGAATTGGCTAGCTAATATTTGCAGATTGTTTTGGAAATGTGAAAGACTAAGGGTTCTTAAGACTGCACTATGGTGTAATAAAAAGACATAAAACCAGAAAGCAGAACAAACCATTCTTTGGAGCCCTTGCATAAATGGTTGGAGTCAAATAGATAAAAAACACAATGATAATGAAGAGAGTGAAGTCTAAGCAAGAGCAAAAAATTGCATCATCACTTCTGGAGTGAGTAAGATGACTTTTTTTTTAGTGCTGACAGGGAGAGAGAGAGAGAGAGAGAGAGAGAGAAAGTAGAAGAATAGGTTCTTGAGGAAAAAAAGCCACTTAGCCCATTACTGTTTGATGACTCAATGCCTCTCTCATGAATTCTGCGAACACCCTCACACTAAAAGTCCAAATCCTCATCTTCCTTTGAAATTGTTGGCCCAGTTTCCTGTTTCCTAAATCTTTCTCTCTCTCTCTCTCTCTCTCTCTCTCTCTGTCTCTGTCTCTCTCTTTCTCTCTGTCTTTCTCCCTCCCTCCCCCATCTCTCCTCCATCCTCATCGCTCTTCCCCACACACACAGTTCTATATCTGGTAGTAGGAAAGCTAAAATTAAAATAAAAAAAAAGATTATGTTGTTTAGAATTTTTTATTTGGCTATTTGAGGACAAAATAAGTCAAGTGCTTTTAGCATGGCATTCAAGACACACCAAGCCAGTCCCAGACATGTCCCCCACCTCCTCCCCCTAGCCTTCCAAACTCCCTGCTCTGTAGATTTGGCAAAGTCAAGTAACAGGCCGCCGTATGTCCTCCACACTTCTGTGCTCTGTCCTCTCTTGAATGCTCCTTTTCTTTATCTACCCAATTTCCACTGAGACATAATATTTGATCTGTATAATACTCCTCCTCACACGTGCTCAGTCAAAAATGTTCACCCTTCCTCCACCACGGCACTGCATTTGATATTATCTTTGTCTATAAAGTTCCTGCCCTATGGGGAATTACATTAATACTTACCTCTGGAAAGTAGCTCCTCAGTGAAAGGTTATGCCTTCCTGTTTTTATTTTGTTTTGCTTGTCTGCCACTTAGCATAGTGCCTGGCATAGCTTAGGCTTCCAATAGATGTGGGAGAGTAGAGGAGAATAAAGGAGGGAATGAGAAAGTTGGAAAGCTGTGTAATTATGAATGAGATGAAAGAGGAAACATAGCTCTGACTGAAAAAAAATGTCTAAAATGAGAGACATTGTGAAAATGAAAACGTAAAAATGTACCACTAATATTCAATTGTTTGGTATTTCCTTGAAACTTCTGAGAGCAGTATTACTGTGAAATCATATTTGCCTATGAGTATACTGAGGCACAACAAGGTAAGTCATCCAGGTTTACACAAATAATAAATGACAAGCTAGGATTTGAGCTCAGAACATCTGAGCATCAGAACATCTGAGGGACAATGCAGACGTGGCCATGAAATGCTAGAAGGGACAACCTCCCTAAAGGCATCAGAGGAGGTATTGCAGAGGAGGTGCCATTTTAGCTGATTTTTAAAAGAGAAGTGTGAACTGATTATTCACAGAGAAGAAAGAGAGGGCAACCTTTGCACATGGAGACATTCCAGGGCATAGAGATGCAAGCGTGAGTGGGGTGATCAGAGAGACAAGGGAAAAGTAGCCATTAAGAGCAGAAGGTGCGAGCATTCAGTGTGGGAGACCGTGAGAGAACAAGAGGAGAGAACATGTAGAGAATGTCATGTGTCCCATGCAAAGGAGTTCAGGCTTTTTACGAAGAGGGAGTCATAAGTCAAAGACCCTCTGGCAACATTACCATGGGTAGACTAACAAGAAAGGAAGGGACGGTAGACAGAGCTTTCTTGGAAAGATTGTATTTTAATCTATATCCTGCAATTGTTTGCTTGGATAAGCCCTGATGATCCATGAAGTTAGCAGTGGTGCTTTCATACAGCTTTTTGTCACAAAGTTCATATTTGCCTCAATGTTCTACTGAGAAGTAGAGTCCCATTTCAGGCAGAATGGACTGCAGGGAACATCTATAGCTTGTCTGTGATCTTCGCAGGACCACAAAGCTACTGATCAGAGTGATGTGTTAGGACGTTGATCTGCAGCTTCTGAGTTAAAATAAGCGTCTCTCTCTTTTATCATAATCCATCCTATAAGCTGAAGGTTGTGTAAAGTGATCCTTCCCTGGTGTTAGGCTCCAGTGATTCTCAAATCTGAGGAGCCTGTTAGAGTCTCTGGGGGAAGTCTTTGTCCTTTCCCATCCCAGACCTGTTATGAGAATCTGGACTTGGCACATAGATAACAACATGGTTTTAAAGCCCCAGGAATCTTCTAATATGTAATCATGATTGATAAACTCTGGGTTAGATTTGCTTATTTGACAAATAACAATTTTGTGTGTTTTTTGGTATAATATATACATTGTAGAAAAATTAAATCAACCTTATGAGTTAATATTTTATTCTCTAAGAAATAAATCCATCTGGTCAGGTGCTTAAACGAACATCATTCATAAAGCAATGAGTTCACACTACCTGAGTTTAAGAGTAGGAAGGAAGAGGGACCTCTGCTTTCATGAAAATGAAATAGACTTACTTTCTTTTTTTCCTGTAAGTACGACAAAGAACCTTTGAATGAATAGATGGATGATAGATGATAGACGGACAGACCAAAATGAAGGTGGCAGGCAGCAAATAGCTAGGGTTAGGGTTAGGGTTAGAGTTAGGGTTACGGACCTTAGGAATTTCTCTGCTTTGTTTTGTTGCCTCATATATGCTAGACTTTGAACTGAAGAAGCTGACAACCTGAAAATCCCAACAGACATGGACAAAACAAATAAACAATAACAAAATCATTTTCTCTTTATGTAAAGATAAGGATGGGCAACTTAGTAAAACAGAAAATGTGTAGACAATGACTGTTCTTCTCCAGTCAAAAACCAAAGAAAAAAGTGTGGTCTCCCATAGGTACTCACGTTACCAAACGTCTGGTGGGAAGCTTAATCTTTCATTCTTGGGAGACTGTAACAAGGCTTTCAATAACACTGACAAGGTTTCAGAAAAGGCCTAACAGGGAGATAGAACTGTAAGGAGGCTCTCTTCTTCCATGGTGTCTGTAGAGTCCTCTTGGGAAGATGAAATTCCCCCTCCTATCATGTAATAATGAGGTGTAGGTGGAGGCTGAGATCAGAACCTGGACTTCTGTACTTATTTGACAGTAACAAAAAACCTTACTTAAACAGTGTCAATGTAGCAGAAAGCCAGCTACAACAGAATGACTAAATAAGATCGAGTGTCTCAGAACATAATATGAAAATGTTGTGTTCAATTGAAAATCACTTGTTATACCAAGAACCAGAAAGATCTCAAACTGATTGAAAAAAAAATCAATAAATGCCAATACTAGAGGACAAAGATGCTAGGATTATTTGACAAAGATTTTAAATAAATTATCATAAAAATGCTTCAGTAGGCAAGTACAAGCACTCATGAAACAAATTAAAAATAAAAAAAAGAAAGCTTCAACTAAGTAGCTGAAAAAAAAAAGTATGTTAACCCCAGATCGTGTAACCAGTGAAATAAACTTCAGGAATAAAGGGGAACACAAAACACTCTCAGATGAAAGAAGACTATAAGAATTTGTCTCAGAAGAACTATGCTAAATAAATAAACAAATGATATCTTCTAAGCAGAAAAGAAACAATAAAGAAGGAACCAATAAACATCAGAAAGGAAGAAGGAAGATGGTAAGCAAAAATATTGGCAACCATAGTAGGCTTTTTTTCGTCTTTTGAGTTTTCTAAATTGATGACTGAAACAAAAATCTTAACACTCTGAGGAGGTTGTAACATGTAGAGGAAATATAAGATAGCTATGTTATAAAGAAGGGAGAGTAAAGAAATATAAAGCAGTAAAGTGTCTTCAATGCACTCAAACTGCTAAAATTATTACACAGTAAAGTGTGATAAGATACATACATGCACACGCATATATATCAATAGCTAGAACAACTGTAAATAAAAACACCACAGAAAAATCAAAGTTGAGTTCTAAAACATGCTCGAGTAATTCACAAGAGGGCAGGAAAAAAAATACAAAAATAACAATCACAATAAACAGAAATGAAAAGGCAGTTCTGAATTTTAACATAGCAATAATTATGCCAGTACAAATGGTCTAAATATATAAATAAGAAAATATATTGGCAGAGTGGATTAAAAGTAATGTCCCAATACATGCTGTCTATAAGAAACTCACTTAAAATATTAAGATGTAGGCAGGTTGAATATAAAAACAGGGAGAGAAAAGTGCATCAGGCAAACAGTAGCTCAAAAGAAAGCATAATTGGGATTAATCAGATGAAGTAGACTTCAGAGAAAATACAATTCCAGAGTCAGAAAAGAATATTATGTAATGATGAAAAGGGTCAGTTCACCAAGAACGCATCGACGTCTTAAATGTGCATGCACCAAATGACAGGGATGTAAAATATGGAAAGCAAAACTTGATATAACTAAGGAGGAATAAAAGCTTACAATCATTATTGGATAAATCAACACAACTCTTTCATAAACCGATAGAACAAATAGACCAACAATTATCAAGAATATGGAAGAACTCAGTGGCGTCATCACCCAGAAGAACTGAATTGCCATTTATAGAACACTACATCCAGCAATAGTATAATACACACTTTTTTCAAGTGTCCTTGGAACATATACAAAATAGTTCATGTTCTGGGCCAAAAAAATCTATTTATCTCATCCAGCTCAAAGAAGCTTTATTTTATTTTTGGTTATCTTTTGTTATGCCAAAATTTATTCTATCTAAAGTATTAGGTTGAAACGTATGAAATGCCTGTTTTTACAGTTTAGAATTATCTAATATCACCAATTTTATGTAGTTTGAACTAATATGTGCAAAATCTGGTTCAAACATTTGACTTCACACTTATTTTAAATTCATCATTTTCAAAATAATCTCTTTTGAGCAACAGCCTCAATCAGAGAAGAAAGCTAATGTATAATTGATATGTAATCTCTCTTTTTTACTTTCTTGCGCATTATCTTGCAAATTTGAAAGCTACTTAAATTTGGGTGCATGCCATTGACTTTTCTTATTTCTTTCTCCTGCCATGCAACCAAAGAAAGCATGCATTTAAAGTTTAATGGAATAGCTGAGAAAACATTGGTCAAAGTAGATAGGATACTACATTTACAATCTCAACTTGAGGTATAATTCTGTGACGATGAAAACAACATTAGGAACATAGACTTGACTCTTCTCAAATTCCCAGAGAAACTACTTAAGAAAGCAAAAAAAATTGTGAACAGCAATTACTACCCCGACTAGGTTGTAATGTATTCCTATGAACTCCAGAATAAAGTATAAGTGCGTGGGAAGAAACCACAAATAGCTGCAAGATCTGTATGTTATCTATATCTGTGTGGAATCTGGCAAAGGAATCAATAAAACATGTTGAACCTGAGGAATGAATAACCCCAAAATACCAACAAGTATTCACTGGAAAGTATAATGGGTCCATTTGAAGAGGAGGTGAAAGTGTGAAGAAGTTTGCCCAATCATTAGGGAGGTCTAAAGGCCTAGACTGGTCTTAACTCCTACAATTCCTGGAAACTAAACTTCTAGGGCTTTGTCCCAAGATGGGGACCCATGCTGAGAAATTAAAAAAAAAAAAGAATCAGTGAAATTAAAAAAAAAAATCTAAGGAAAATAAGGATTTTTTTAAAAAATTGTGGAGACGAATTCCCACATTGCCCAGGCTGGATTCGAGCCTGCGGGCTCAGGCAAACCACTCTCCTCAGCCTCCCAGAGTGCAGGGATTACAGACTGAGCCACTGAACTCGGCTATTTTATTTTATTTTACATTTTAAGGATTTTTTCAAAGAAGAAATACCAAAGTGGGGAAAAACATTAGGCCAGGAAACTTAGAAGGCAAACTGCCACATAGCTTATTACTACAAGAAAACAACAGGGAAGAGAGATTTGTGACAATAATGTAGCTATCTGAGCTGATTCTTCTTTAAAATTTCAGGAGAACTGAATTTGTTTCAAAATGAGAGAACAGAAAACTACAAAATCAAAACACCTACAAAGTTCCTATAAAATAAAGGAGAATAAGAAGGAGAACTACAGATGATGACAATATGCCAGAAAGATGAAAACTGTAACATATTTCAAAACTGTGTAATAGATATAATTTCAAGAATTTAATACAAGACACCAAGAGAAGGCTATCAGAATTTTAAAAACTTAAGTGAGGGAACTCAAAAAAGAATATTATACAAAATGATGTAATTTTAGAAATGAAGGCTAAACCAGATGAATGCAAATTAAATAAACATAACAAATAGTACTTAAAGAGTTATAATAGTGAAAAGTAAAAAAAAATTCTGAATGAAAAGTAAATAGATTAAACACAATTCCAGAATTAGAGACACATATTGAATATATGCAAAAATGATTCAACAATGATAGCAGGAGTCCCTAAAGAAAACAAAAAATCAAAGCAAGGTGGCCTAACAAATGTTGAAGACAGTATTTAAGACCACGTATATAAAGATTATATTATGTAGATGAGAATGTTAGCCAGGAATGACCAACACCAAGACACACATTCTAGTAAAATTGCTGGAATTTAAAGAGAGAGAGAGATAAGAAAGAATCGGGGAATATTTAGGCAAAATAAATAAAGAATGTGATTCACAAGGATAAATTAGATTAACACCAGATTTTGGGAGTACGGCTTTATGTCAGAAAAAAAAAAAGGAATGTATTTAAAGTACTCAAAAGAAAAAAGAAAATATAAACCAATAACTTTGTATGTAGCAAAACTGACCTTCAAATACAGTGGACATATGCGTCCTTCTTAAGGAGTATATTATAAAGTATGTTTCAGTAAATCAGAAGACTGACAAAAAAGACCACTGAAAAGCATTATTTGCATCGAATATTTTAGAAATAAATAAAAGAGAAAGCAAGAAAGTGAAACAGAACAGATTAATGACTTTATGATCTTCTTATATAAATAAAATGCAGCCATTAAAAATTAGAGGATGAGGGGGTTAATGTGAATGCAAAAGGGTAAACTCCCTTCAGAAAACTGTTTGACAGCCTGCTTTTTGTTTAAATAAAAATATGCTTACTGTATGTACCAACAATTTTACTCCTAAGACTCTACTTTCCTGGCTCCAACCGCCTCAAATTAGAAACACAACAACACAAATGCATGCAAATGTTTTTCACAGTATTTTTCTGAGGAGCCAAATAAACGGAAGAAATGAAACAACCATTAACTAGTGAACAGATTTTAAAAAGTAATATATTCAAAACATGGGATACAATTTAGCAATAAAAAGGAATGAAGTATTGATACCTGCAAAATAGCAGACAAATCTTAAAAAAAAAATCACACCAAGTGAAAAAAAGTCAGATACAAAAAACTACATACTGTATGATCTCATGTATATGACATACTAAAAAAGGCAATGCTATGGTGAAAAAAAGTAGATTCGATGTTACTCGGAGTCAGGGAAACTGGTAGAAATTAACTGTAAAGAGGCATAAGAAAACTACGGGAGATCTTTGGAATATTTTAAAACTTAATTTTGGAGGAAGGTGCACAATGGTGAACATGTAGTAAAACTCAACAAACTATACTTGAAGCAGATGGATTCTATAAAATGTAGAATTAATATATCTGTAAATAATAGAGGAGGAATGAGACAGCAAATGACAAAAATGAAACTGTTTTTAGTAAGACTAATCAATGCTGGTAATTATTGTGGTTATTCTGAGCATGCAATGTGTAAAAATTTGAATGAACAAGTGAATAACTGTGAGACCTTCTAAATTTATCACCCCTTATATCCTCAAGAATCAGGATTATCAGTGTGAAATAAAATTAATACATATGTAATAGAAAAAATATAAATAAGACCTATAATCCTCATTTTAACTTGAAAATATTAGTTTTAACTCTTATTCAATCATCCACTAAACTATGCATTTGTGTAGTTTATGGTATGTATTTTATTTTATAATACAGAGGTCAAAAAATTACAAGAAAATTAAGGTATATACATATGTATAATCTATTAAAATAATTTTCACAGTAGTACCACCTATGTCAATTCACTTGAAACAACTGAGCCTCAAACTTCCCTTAATGTGAAATGGTAATAATAATAACTCACGATAAAATGTCTTGATTGTTAGATAATTAAATGCTGGGATATATACCTAAGTGCCTTAAAACGGTGAAGTAGTTTTCTTTTATTTTTTTATTTTTATTTTTTAAAGATGGGAGGTACAATTCAGGATTAGGTATACAAGTGGTCAGCGTACAAGTAAAGTTTGGACCTCCCTTTGGTCCCCACTTTGCCTGGTTTGAGATCAAGTACCCTTGTTGATGTTATGTGTCCCTCCCCACTCCCTCCCCTGTTAATTTCTGGCTATTACCAATCACTTTCTTATAGTATTATGGTGAATGCTTGGGGTCTGCTTATGAATGAGAATATGTGGTACTCTCAGGTCTTTGTTTCTGTGATAAATCAGTGTATCAGAGACTCTAAATCTATCCAAGTTGTTGTGAAGTCCATATGTTTGCCCTTCTTTATGGCTGCATAATATTCCATTGTGTATATGTACCAATTTTTTTTTTATCCAGTCCAGTTTCAGTTGGTTCCATGTTTTTGCTATTGTATACAGTGCTGCAATAAACATGAGTGCACAGGTATCTTTATTGTAGAATGATTTGAGTTTTTCTGGGTAAAGTCCCAGAAGGGGGATTCCTGGGTTGTATGGGAGGTCAATTTCTAGTTCTTTTAGGAATCACCACACTGTTTTCCATAGAGGTTGCATTCCCACCAATGGTATAGAAGCATTCCATTTTCTCTGCATCCTAGCCAGCATCTGCTGTCTTTTGTTTTGTTAATGATAACCATTCTTACTGGAGTTAGGAGGTATCTCAATGTGGTTTTGATTTGCATTTCACTGAGGATTAGTGAGGCAGAGCATTTTTTCATGTGTCTGTTAGCTGCTGGTATGTCATCTTTTGAGAAGTAGCGGGTGGAGTAGTTTTCAAATGGGAAGTTGATGATGATTACTATAATGATGATTACTATAATGATAATGAGGATGAGGATGATGATGATGATGATGATGATGATGGTGATGATGAATCACTTCATTTTTTTGGTAACTTTCTGTTAGGAGATAAAGGGACAGAGCTATGGATTTGATTGAATGTTTCCACAGATAAGAAGTTCATATTAATAATAGATTTTTCTCATGTGAATTTTGGCATTCAGGGTTTACATTGCAGAACTTACTTATTTCTTGAAATGTGTTCTGCAGTTTTTGCAAATTGAGAGAGTTTAAACAAGAAGAATAGCAATGACCACGAAACAAAAACAAACAAACAAGACAACTTGTAGGTGTTTTCTAGAGGTAATATGTGTTTAGGGATTATCTGAACACTTTCCATGCCATTTTCACCTAGTTGAGAATCTTCCTCATTCTTTCTGTGATAAACATTTCACCTTTCTCATTGTCATGCACTGACATTTTCTGTGTGTTTGATGTTGCTTAGCATTTAATTTAGTATTTAGTCACTCTCTGCAATCCTCTATAAACCTCTATCTCTATCCCCCAAACAGAAATTACTTCATCTCAGGAAATTGCAGCAGCAATAGAACAAGGATGTTCATCAACGTGTCTAGGCAACTCTTCATTTTTTATCTTCATTGCTGTCCTTAGCTTATGGGAGGCATGTTCCAGTGGAAGGAACGCACCCACCCAGGCTCCATCTCCCTGCATCTCTGGAGGAAGTGATTGATGAGCTCCATCAAGGAAAAGGGATCAGAATCCTGCTCACCAAATGTGAGTGCTGAGGGATTTGAGAATGGAGATGATGATATGATAATTTATTTTTCTTTACCTTTGCATGAAACATAGGCAAGTCATTCGTGTCTGAATGATCTTTATTTATATCCCCTTTTTTGTGATTATGAGTTGTTTGAATACAACATCCTGCCTGACATAACTTCAACAAAGCTTATATATCATGAACATGTTGCCCATTTTGTAATGTGCCTTGGGTGTTTAAGGAGGGATCAGAAAAGGACCAAAAGGAAATAAATAAATAAATAAAGTAGAGGCAGAGGAAAGTAGCAGAAGAAGCAGCATTGGACATGCACTGATGTTTTTGGCTTTGTCACAATTCTGTCTTTGTATAATCAGCTACTGTAGGCAAGTTGTGTCTTAATCCTTAACTATGATCTTTCTTCTGAAGTTGAGAGCATTGAACCAAATTAGTTTTTACAGATTAGTCACTATTTCTTTCTCTCTTTCTTTTTTTTTGAAAGCAGGATTTATTGAGAGGACAGAAAAGCTCTCAGAGCAGGAGGGAACCCAAGAAGGTTTCTCAAGTCACTATTTCTTTAAAAAATTACAAGTTGTTAAGTAGTGCTGGATATTTTAAGGAGATCTTCAATGCTACAGTGGTTATTAGAACAAATAATGATGTGTGCATGTGACTTTGTGTCGTGTGTGTGTTTGCGTGTTTAATCTCCCTTGGTTTCTTTATACTAGCTGATTAGAAAACCCTAGAACAGAAGTCTTCTAATGATCTACATGCTTGTATGTTGTTGAGATTTATCTCTTAAAACATTAAAAACATACTATTTCCATTTTTATTTGCTGCTATGCATTCCCTGGCCACACTTCAAGCCACATTCCAAATGTCTTATTTTTCCGAAATTTCTGTTGAACATGTCAGGGTTCACAAAGGGTTATTGTTCATCTTCAGATTCTCTATGTTCCTGAAGAAACTCACTCCCATGATTTACAAAGCTGTTACTCGAGAGTGATGCTTACAGCAGTAAAGAATTGTCTTGTAGGCGTATTCACTCTTTGCAGATTATTTACTGCTTCCAGGGGCAGCGTTTCTTCTACAATCTCCACACTAAATCAGGTGCCAAGTCCTGTTGATCCACCCTCCTAAACATCTCTCATAGCTGTCTCCCCACTATAGCCTCTCTCCCCGTGGCATGGTGTTGTTGATTCCAGCCTTCATTTTTCCTGTCTGAAACAACCACTAAAGACCCTAAATTCATCTCAATAATTCATCTTGGTATTCTCCAAGCTGCTTCTGGAGTTATTATGTTTATTCCTAAAATGAAAATACCATCCTGCACAACCTCTTTGCTTTAAATATTTCAACGACTCCCAGCTTCCTTGGGGATACATCCCAAATACCTGCCAGTATATTTAAATTATAGGTTAATAATAATATTAACAGTTAACACATATTAAGATTTAATTATATGTTAGTGTTTTTTAGTTGTTTACATGCATTAACTTATATCAAAACACTAGGAGACATTCCCATTTCACTAAACCCAGGAGCAGAAACTTCAAGTAATTGTCCATGGTCATACAGCCAGTAAGAGGGCATCTATGGTTCAAACTAAGACTGTGCCAATCCAAAGTCTGTAAAAGCCATCCATTTGGTGCCCTGCTTACCGTCTGTGTGACGGGCTCAAGAGAGGCCCAAACCTCAGCAACACACAATATAGCCATGTCCCAAAACTGCACTGTATCCCCGGAATCTAAAAAAATATAATAATAATAAATAATAAAGATACATACATTTTCTTGTCAAAAAACAAAATAAAACACTCTATCACTTTGCCTTGGTATCTTCACAAGCTGAAATCTGTATCTTCTCCAGCTTCATGGTCTTAAATTTTAGCCACAAAGCAGAGTTTTGGAGATATGCACATAAACACTTTGCTGTTCTTACTGATTTTGCATATTTTGCTTTCCATTTCTGAAATACCATCTCTTACTTTCTACTTCTAAAACAGCTTTCTCACATCTTCAGCTGGCTACCTCCTATAGTTGTTCATATCTCGGGGCAAGTCAACTTCTCCAGAAAGCTTTCTGTGACCCTGCAGACAATTTGTGTTAGATAACCCTTACTGGCACTCACATAGAACTTTTTATTGCAACATTTATTAGCTTATGTTTGAATTCGACTTGGCTATGGTGTTTAGTTCCTTTTTTACATTGTTGAAATGTGTTTGCTAATATTTAGTCAAGAATATTTGCATCTATGTTCATGAGAGATAGACACCTATAATTTTTCTTTCTTGAGGTGTTCTTTATCTGCTCTTGGTATTAGGGTGATGTTGGTTTCCTTGAAATGATTAGAAAATAGTCCCTTGGTTTCTGTTTCCTGGAAGAGATTGTGATGAATTCTTTTTTTTGTCTAAATATTTGGTAAAATTAACCAGTGAAATAACCTGTTCTTGGAACTTTCGTTTTTGGAAGGTTATTAATTATTGAATCAATTTATTTAGTAGATACCGGGTTACTTATATTATATATTACTCCTTATGTGAGTTTTGGTAGTTTGTGTCATTCAAGGAATTGATCCAGTTCATATAAATTATAAACTGTATGGGCTCACAGAATTTGTCTATTAACATTTTACTGCCCAAGGATTCAATTGTGATAAATATTCTTTCAAACTTCTGATATTAGTAATTTGTGTTTTTTCTTTTTCTTGGTTAGCCTGGCTAGAGGGTTATCTCTTATTGTTCTTCTATACCAGAAATTCATCGAAATTACTATGTAAGTGTTCACCCAATGTTTATATCCAGTGGTTTCAGTTATCTATCAGTTATATTTGGATTCAGTTATCTTTCCAGATTTTGTGGTGGCAGTTTTCTTCTCCTGATGGGCTCAAAGTAAGTTGTTAATTTGGGACTTCTTTAACTTTTCATTGCTTTTAGGACTAAAACAATGCTTCCCAAATATATTACATGTTGAAACCAAAACTGAAAGTCTTACCTTGTACTCAGTTGTTCTGTATCTCACTACCAGACTGTGAATTTTTATCTTTAGTGAATGTGTTTTATCACTCCATCACCTGTATTTAAAAAGGGATTCCGAGTTGTGGTCCATGGTCACACAGTTGCCATGTCTTACTCTACTAATGTTGTGTGACTACCTCTCAGCCTCTGTGGGCTTTGTTGTTAAACACTTGCATTGTGATATTTTCCTCAGACAATGTTCCTTTGGTTAATGAAGCTGCCTTGCCTGTGTGGAGAGCCAGAGGTACTATCTTGGGTTTATGTTCATAGCCAAGGAATTTCCGGTGTGCTATTATAAATGTGCAGCTCTCTTGTCTTCAGTCAGACCATCTCTGTGGTGAAACTTATACTCTGCAGAATTAAATATCTCTGCAGAATTAAAGTGAGTCCGGAACATCATCTGAAAGTGTATTCTCATTTTCTATTTCTTCCCTACTCTATTTCCCTTACCCTACCACCACCACCACCCCAGAAGCATGTCCTCTTTATCACCTGAATATTTGGCTCAAAATATCCTTCTGCATGGCCTAATCTGAGTATGTAAGTGTCATGCACATCATCAAAAATAAATATATTGCTAACTCACCCCACTGTCATGTGAATTGAAATACACATAGTATTTTGTACATTGGTTACCAGGACATACTGTTAGAATTACTTGTCCCTGTTCTTCTGAGTAATTCTTCTCAATGCTCCTAGATTGTGAGCTTTTGAAGCTTTATTTTTTCATTCTTTTTATTTTTAGTTTCTTTAAAGTAAGAGATATATATAATATATCTTATTTTAAGATATGTATGTATCTTAAACAAATTCTGTGAGCCTATAGAGTTGATAAATTAGATGAATTGGATCAATTCCTTGAAAGAAACAAACTACCAAAACTCACATAAGGAGTAATATATAATATAAATGGCCCCATATCTGCTAAATACATTGATTCAATAATTAATAACCTTTCAAAAAAGAAAGTTCCAGGAACAGATTATTTCACTGGTTAATTTTACCAAATAGTTACAGAAAAAAAAAGACTCCTTAAAATTATATATATATATATATATATATATATATATATTTTAAAGATGTGGGGTACAAGTCAGGATTTGGTATACAAGTGGACATCATATAGGTACAGTTTGGGCTTCCCTTTTGTCCCCACTTTGTCTGGTTTGAGATCAGTTACCTTTACTGATGTTGTGTACCCCGACCTCCACCCCAGCAGTATCCTGCTACTGCCAAACCCTTTCTTATAGTATTATGGTAAATGTTCAGGATCTGCTTATGTCTTGAAGCTTTAAAAAGCATGTTTTTTCCAGAATTTCTAGAAAACTAATAGGCATGTAAAGGTAACCAGAAAGTCTCAATTGCTAATTGGTCATTTACTGAAAATTACATAATATGCACTTGGATAATTATTTATAAGTTCTAATAAGACAAATCAAATTCTTGATTAAATTAAGTAAAATTTATCATTGTGCCCACAAATAAAACTAAATCTTTCAAATTTGAATCTAAATCTTTCAAATACATCATTTCACAATTCCACTTCAACTTTTCTATGCTGGCATAACACTTGATATATGATCTCAATAAATAATTATTTTTAAAACTTTGCCTTACAAGTGAGCATGTTAAGTTATTTTAAAAATAAAGGAAAATCATGTGTAATTTACTATGTGATTTTCTGAAAGCTGAATTGTCATCAAAACCTAACAACCTGCTCTATGACAGGAGTCAAATAGCAGATAATCTCAAATGTTGATAATTGTAATCTTTAAAAATAGAGATATACATCCACCTCAACTACTGCTGATTTTTCTTAGTAGTTCAATCAAGGATTACAAATGCAAATATCTCTGGGGTAAAGGAATTCACAAAAATGAGTGAACCAGACTGCGGTAAGCAAATCAGCAAGTGATCAGTAAATCAGGTAGATCCTAGGGAGTACAAAGTGCTTACTCCTGAATGAGAATCTGCTTGCTTTAAAATATAGTATTTATTATTGCTCAGGTGTGGGGAGGTTAATACATCAGGAGAAAGCTGTAATGGAAAGATAACTTTTTACTCATAGTTTTCAAAAGTATGGGATACCCCACACCATGAAGGCCCACACAGGAAAGCATCAGTGTTGATAAGATGCATAAGAAGTAAGAATTGTTTTGTGGGTTTCTGTGAAAAATGCAAGGTGAGGCAGGGCAAAGATGTTTAGAATTGGTTAATATGAATAATGTGAGTGAACTCTAGGGCTGAGAGGGTGTCTGGTGCCTGGCCCTGGATCACTAGGGCAGAGTAAAATTACCTCTGGAGTTAAAGAGTCAGATAGGGGAGATGGTTCAGAGTATGGATTCAGGTTTGCATATGAAAGCTACACTCTTGGCCAAGCTAAATTTTAGAGTTGCTGTCCAAGGGAAGTGATTCCTCCTGGGAAGGAAACTTTCTCCCCAGTCAGTGTGCACTGAATACTTAGAATAGCCACGTGACAAAACAGAATATGCAACTTTTCTAAAAGTATTTGAAAGGCACTCAACCTCATTAGTCATGAGAAACACACAAAATACATCTACATGGAATACTACTAAATACTAATGGAATGACTAAATGTAGAAGACTGAAAATATCAAGTGTTGGTAAAAATATAGAACAGTGAAAACTCTCTTACAGGGCTCACAGAAATGTAAATTGATTCATTTTTCTCAAAAATATTAATTGAGATATAACCAGTATACAGTAAAATGTACCCTTACTGATGTTATCACCACTGCAAACAAAGTAAAGAAGTGTTCTATTAGCTATCAAGTTCTGTTTCCTTTTGTTTTGCTTTGTCTTTTCTGCTTCTTTGTGTTCAACTCTCCACCCCTGCATTCAGCCTAGAATCCACTAATCTATATAGATTTGCTTTTTACAGAATATTATCTAAGTGAAAACATGTAGCATTTAGCCAACTGAGTCTGGATTATTTCACTCAGTATAACACCTTTGAGAGTCATCTATATTTTTGTGTTTATTATTGTCTTTTATTAATAATTGCTTCCCTTTAGTATTCAATTTTAGGCATACTCCATAGTTTGTCCACTCAGCAGTTGAAAGATATTTGGGTTATTTTCAGCTTTTTTGTGTTTATGAATAAGATCATAGCACACAATTGCCCATAAAATGGTGTGTGAATATAACTTTTCAGTTATCATCAATAAATACCTAGGAATGAGATTTTTGGATAATATGGTAGTCCTACATTTAACATAAGAAATTGTCAAACAGTTTTGTAAAGTTATGCATTCTCATCACTAATAGATGCAAATTGTGATTGTTCCATATCCTCAATAATACTTCATATTGTTAGGGTTTACTTATTTTATTTTATCCATTCTAATACGTATGTAGGGGGTATCACATTTTTAACTTAATCTGCATTTTTCTAATGCAAATTTTACTGCTCTTATTTCATATAAGGATATCTGCCCAGTGAGGTATCTGCTCAAATCTATCACCCTCCCTTCATTCTTTACTAATGACATTGAGATACAAGTCATATGACATAAAATTCTATTTTCCAATGTGGACTACTTGTTTTCTTTTTATTGATTGTGAGAGTTCTTTATCTATTTGGGATAAAAATTATTTATCAGCTATGTGTGAGAAAATATTTTCACCCAGTCTAATTTGTCTTCTCATCTTTTAAACAATGCTTTTAACAGAATAGAAATTTTGATTTTGTTTAAATACAATTTTATTATTATTTGTATTGTTACCATTTACATGATAGATTGTGCTTTTGGCATTATATCTATGAAAAAATGTTCAGCCTCACTAGTCATCAAAGAAATGCAAATTATAAACACACTGACATACTACCTAACTCCAGTCAGGATGGCCATAATCAATAACTAAAAAAAAAAAAAAACAGATGTTGGAGAAGATGTGAGGAAAAGAGAACACCTCTACACTGTTGGTGGGAGTGTAAACTAGTACAATCTTTGTAGAAAACAGTTTGACAATTCCTAAAAGATCTAAAAATCGACCTTTCATACGACCTTGCAATCACCCTTCTGGGAATATTTCCACAGGAACTCAAATCACTCTATGTAAAAGATACCTGCACATGAATGTTTATTGCAGCATTATTCACAATAGTAGAAACACAGACCCAGCCATGCTGCTCATTGAAAGAGGACTGGATAAAAAAATGTGGTACATATGCATGATAGAATATTACACAGTCATAAAGAAGGACAAAATTATGAACTTTGTGGCAATTATGGACTTAGAGTCTGTAATACTGAGTGATCTATCACAGAAACAAAGAACTGAATACTATATGTTCTCACTCATAAGCGAACCCTGGACAATTATCGTAATACTATAAGAAAGGGATTGGCAATAGTTGGAAACTGCCAGGGGAGGGCAGGGGTGGGATTGGCAGTAGTGGGAAACTGTCAGGGGAGGAAGGGCACACTTCAACAAGGATACCTGCATAAATGAACATTTATATACCTAATCCCAAATTGTACCCCACATCTTTAAAATAAAAAAATTAAAAATAAAAAAAAAGAAATCTGTGTCTCATCTGGTCACAAATAATTATCCTATCTATTGATTTATATTGTCATTATTTTGTCACTATAAGACTGCCTGAATTACTGTAGAATTAGACCACATCTTGAAAGCAGATAGTTTAATTCCTTCAGCTTTATTATTTTTGAAAGTTTTTGCCATTTTCTTTTCAAAATAAGTTAGAACTTTATTGGTTTCTATAAATTCTGTTGGTATTTCTATTGGGATTATATTTAATGTATAGATACATTTTAGAATTGAAAATTTAAAACTATTGAGTTCTTCAATCCATGGTAGCATGTTACTTTTTTTCATTAATTTAGACCTCCTTTGGTTTCTCTCATTACTGTAAAAAAATTGTATACAAATCTTTCACATTTGATAGATTTATCCCTAAGTCCTTTTTTCATCAGTTTTGAATTGTCATTGCTAGTATATATAAATATAATTGATTTCTATGTATTGACTGTGAATTATGTAATCCTGCTAAACTTTTTGGCTCATGTAGTTTGTACTCCCCCAGTCCCAATTGATTATGACATTTTTTTCTAATACAGTGTTCTATTTAATTTATTGATATTTTGCAAGCATTTTGTTGTTTTCCATATTACTTTTACATAATATTTGTAGTTTTCATTCCTTGTGATGTCATTTTCTGGTTTTGGTAGTATCAAGATAATGTTGGCTTCATAAAAATAAATTAAATAATGTTTCTTTCTCTTCTATTTGTCTGAAATGGTGTGTGTAAAATTGATGTTATTTCTCCTGAAGCATTTGGTAGAATTTGCCAAGTGAAGATCTTTGAACTCAAAGATTTTTTAAGAGGTATTCCATTTATTTAATAGTTATAGGAATACTCAAGTTTTATTTATTTCTACTTTATTAAGCTGTACTTGTTTATGTCTTATAAGTAAGTAGTCAACATCATCTAAGCTGTAGTATTTTTTTTGTCATGTAATTGTCCTTAATAGTTTCATGTTTTAAAAATGCCTTTGCAGTCTCTTTGTTGCTTTCTTGAATTACTGAGATTGGAAATGCAATCTCATTTTATTTTTTGGATCATCTTGGTTATATTTTTATCAATTTTATTTATGTTTTTTAAAAAACCGTTTTTTTCTTTCTTTTTGGTTTTCTGTTTTCAATTTAATTACAATTGACTCTAACCCATATAATTTTATTTCTTCTGCTTGCTTTAGGATTAATTTGTTCTTCTTCATTCTAGTTTATTAAGACAGAAATTGAAATTGCTGATTTATGACCTTTTAAAAATTTTTTCTAATATAAACATTTAGTGCTGTACATTTTCTTCTAAGCACTACATTAGCGACTTTTAACAAATGTTGCTTTCTTATAGTTTCACTTTAGTTCAATTAAGAATACCATCTTGGCCGGGCTCGGTGGCTCAGCCTGTAATCCCAGCACTTTGGGAGGCCGAGGTGAGTGGATTGCCTAAGCCCACGGGTTTGAGACCCGCCTGGGCAACTTGGCAAGACCTCATCTCTACAATAAATCAAAAATTAGCCAGGCGTGGTAGCGCGTGCCTGTAGTTCCAGCTACTTGGAAGGCTGAGGTGGAAGGATCGCCGGAGCCCAGCATGTCGAGGCTGCGGTGGCCGGGAGCGGCCACTGCACTCCAGTCTGGGTGACAGAGTGAGACTCCAACTCA
>CAUYQG010169479.1:0-11609 GCA_963574415.1 Tarsius wallacei | reverse complement strand
TCTAGTTCCATCCAGGTTGCTGCGAAATTCATGATTTCGTTCTTTCTTATGGCTGCGTAGTATTCCATTGTGTATATGTACCACATTTTTTTAATCCAGTCCTCTTTTGATGGACAGCAAGGTTGCTTCCAGGTTCTTGCTGATTTGAATGATCTCTCCTGCTCTCCTCACTTAGCTGCTTTGTGATATTAAACCCTTTCTACACTGTAATGACTGCAGCAGTTTTGGTTTTTCTGGGCAGTAGGCATAAGAACCGTGTGTGGTGTAAAGAATAGACTCTAATGAAACTAATGCAGAAGCAGGCTTGAACTGGTGTGGCATCTGTAGAGGGGCCATATTCTCAGTACATTTCACAGCTAAACTGACAAGATTTGCTGATATTTTGGATATGGAACGTGAGAGGAAGAAGCGCTAACATGGCTGAATTTTGGCTTGAAAAACTGGGAGAACAGAAGATGCCATTTCAGGGACAGGGAGAAATAATATTAAGTAAGTAGGGATTTCCAAAGTCTTTCTGAGTACTGTAACAGTTCTCATTGGATATAAGTAAAAACTTCTCCAATTGATTCAGTGTCTCTTTATGTTGCTTCTTGAGCATTTTTCACACTTGCTAATGAAAGCTCAGGTTGGCAGCAGAGATAAAAATGATTGGTGGGACTATTAGGGAAATATTCACAGAGGCTAGCAACTATCTTGCTTGACAGGCAGTAGCAATGAGTAGTTAAATGACTCTAGGAACTGAGAGTGGCCTAAAAAACCTCGGCTTAAAGGAATGCCAGCCTTACCACAGCCACACAGAGTTCCTCACTTCACTCTCTGTTTGCTACTACAAAAACAAACAAACAAACAAAAACCTAGAGGCACTATTCTCTCACTTTGGTTGAATTTTAGATTGGTACTAAATGCTTAAATGCTGAAAATCATATTGATTTAATTTTTTTGTCTTAATTAGAATGAGAGCTCTTGTTTATTTGAACCCTGGGAGTAGAAAGAAAAAAATCTGGGACCATTTAATATACTGGTATTTTTTATATGGATAAATAATTAAGCAAGAAGTGTAATTGGAAAAAGATATCTAATAGGAATTTAAAAAGTGATAAATAAGAATAATTCTTAAAATCTGTATAATACACTACATTTTTCTAGATATACACTTTTTATTTTTATGTGTAAATTTTCTATAATCTAGGATATCTTATTGCTAGGGTAAACCATTTTTCTTTCTTTTCTTTTTTTTTTGGTTGGAGTCTTACTCTGTCACCCAGACTGGAGTGCAGTGGCCGCACTCCAGTCTAATCCCTCTTGCTTTCCTCCTTTCTCTGCTCCTGCGTTCACATGCAATTTTACTCAGTGCAGATGTCTTGGTCTATTACTTTAATCTTTTCCCAGTGTTTTTAATCTCACATCAAATTCTCCTTCCATCCTATTGGCTGTGCAAAACGTGCCTGTGCCCATTAGGAACCTGCTGGGCTTCCGCCTCAGCCTTCCGCCTCAGCCTTCCGCCTCAGCCTTCCAAGTAGCTGGAACTACAGGCACGCGCTACCATGCCCGGCTATTTTTTGGATTTATTGTAGAGATGAGGTCTTGCCAAGTTGCCCAGGCGGGTCTTGAACCCGCTAACTCAGGCAATCCACTCACCTCAGCCTCCCAAAGCGCGGGATTACAGGCTGAGCCACTGAGCCGGCTTGGGGAAACCATTTTTCAAAAGAATACACTCAAGTAGTAATTTCAAAAAATACTTGAATATATCAGAATGCAAACATTCCTAGTAATGAGATATAATGTTTTGTGTAGTATATTAACATCCTATGGGCTGGCTTCTACAGAAATGTCTTTTTCTTTTCTAATGAACAATTCTATGATCTCAGCTATTTCAAACCAATTCATCCTCCTATTCTAGGATAATAACCAACAAAAACAAAAATTTCCAGGTTCCACAAGCAGGATTACTAAAAAAAAATTTTATTAAATTTTTATTTTAACTCGTCTTGAAATATACAATTTTTCAAGTCAACATTTCCTCCAATTCTTTGTCTCTCCTGATGATATTGCTAATTCTGTCCCCCAGCATTGTCATCAGATAGCAGGACAGTTTTTCTTTGGTTTATAAATCATTGCTCCTTTGGCATCACGTAAAACACTTTGCCTTGTTTTGAAACATTAACCATGACTCCAAGCCACTTTCCTCGTTTCTTTCATGAAGAGGCATTCCTTCCCATTCCCTGAAGCCTTTAATACATGAATTGCCATTTCCCACTTCACACCATATTTCTGCCATCATTTTTGGGGACTGAAACAAACGTGGACGATTTATACACATTTGAATTTCTCAATTTCTTACTCTTATCCCTACTCATTTACATCCCTGCGGTCACACTGTCATATCCTAAAAATTTTACGACACATGACTTACCCACCTCTGAAACATTCAATTCAAAATTCCCATTTCTGTCCACAACCTCTTCTCATGCCAACTTTCTTCACTTAGTTTCTCTTGTTTCATCTTTTTCTCTGCCCTCACTGGCAGCTCACGCATCTGATCCCTCTTGCTTTCCTCCTTTCTCTGCTCCTGCTTTCACATGCAATTTTACCCAGTGCAGATGTCTTGGTTTATTACTTTACTCTTTTTCCAGTATCTTTAATCTCACATCAAATTCTCCTTCCATCCTATCTGCAGTGCAAAATGTTCCTGTGCCCATTAGGAATCTTTGTTGCAGGGGACAGAAACCGTTTTTCCTATTCCTGGAGCAGAATGGAATATAGTAGAAGGATACTTACAGGTATTTCACAAAATAGTTGGGTGGACAGGAGAACAAACCTGAGAAAATAAGCTGGCACCAGTAACCCATAAACAAGACCAGGTCTCAGGGAATTCTTGTTAGTATGCTGACACTGAAGTGGCCAGCCACATTGACATAGCTTGTCTGAAGAGTCCTGCCACAGTATACCTGATGCAGTTACTGCTGAAATTAGCAAAGCTCTGCTGAGGCCACAAATAATTTGGAAACTGTGTCTGTATCTTTCTTTTTTTTGAGATGGGGTCTCGCTACATTGCCCAGGAGCTAGTGTGGAATTCCTGGTCTCAAGTTTGACACTAGTGATCCTCCTGCCTCAACATCCCAAGTAGATGTGATTACAATCACGTGCCACCATGCCTGGTCAGTCCAGGTCTTTTCATTACTTTCCCAAGACTAAAAGTCTCTGATGGGAGGGTATGTTAGACTGGACCTGGTTCAAACAATTATTTCTTGGTTTTCAGAAGGGAGGTAGGAAAGTCTTTTTCTTCTTCTGTAGTGGTAGGTGAGGCAGTGAGTACTCTCAACTCTACAAATAGTATCAGCTATACAAAATTGAAATTTTTCCCAAATAGGAAAAATGTTTGGAAGCTAGCTGGACAAAATATTGAGAAATGCCTGACATGCCGAGCCTATATTCAGTTGGCTTCCTCATTTCACTTATACAAGGGCTGCTGAACACTGGTAAAGAAAAATCATACAGCCATAAATTTATATTCTTGGATCAAAATGAAGCTCACCATTAAAAAAAATCCCTCCTAGAGATTTCTAATTAATTTTCTGTTTTCCATAGCAATTGTTGCAGATTTTCTCCACTTTCCTTTATTTTAATCTTTTCCCTTTTCTCTTATGTTTAGTAATTGACTTCATCACATCCCTTAAAGAGAAAAGTAAACATTCAAAGAAGCCATTCAAATTTCTTCTACCACGCAAACACATCTTGTCACATTCATATTTTTTCCATCCTTTGTTTCATCCTCTGTGCTCTAGATCCTTCCTCTTTGTACTTTTTCAGATTCTTCACTTGGTTGATTATTCTCCTTATTATGGGTATTTTCAACTTCTTCCTTTTTTATTTGTATACATTGACCTATAAAAGTGTTAAAATTGCTAACAGAAAAGAACTTTTCTTTAATCCATCGTCACAAGCTACTACCTTATTACCAGATCCAATGCTACTGGAAAGAACTATACCGTTGTCCTGAAAGAATGCCTTATTCCTGGTAGCTATTTCTGGGATAACTGCAGGAAAGCAGAGAGAAAATCTAATCCAACAGTCTAGAGAATTGCAAGCTAAGTTAAATACACAGATTTCCCAAGTCCCCGATTTGAAGAGTAGGACCTTAATCTTGGTTGACTTAAGTGGAGATTGGAGTCCTTCATATACTCCCTTGCCAATGGAAAGAGTTCCTCTTCTGGTTATTAGGAGTTTATTCTCCTATTTCTTGAACCTTTTATGATATGCTTATCTAAGGCAGTTGCCTGGAAATGAGCTGCTCACTCTCCCCACCCTGTATTTATTTCCTATTGTAACCATAAAGCACTACTTAAAATTTAGTGGCTTAAAATAAGACAAATATATTACCTTGCAGTTTCCCAGGATAGAAATTCAACAATGGTCTCGTTGGGCTAAAGCCAGTGTCAGCAGGACTCTATCCTCCTCTGGGAACTCTATGGGAGAATCCATTTCCTTGCCTTTTCCAGTTTCTAGAGGTGCTTGCACTTCATGGCTTATGGTTCCTTTCTTCCATCTTCAAAATTTGCAATGGGAGTCAAGTTCTTCTCTCATCACATCATGCTTACCTCCCCTTCTGCCTCCATCTTCCACTTTAAGGGACCCTGGTGATTATATTGAACCCACTGGAATAATCCAGAGTAATTATCTCGAGGTAATTAATTTAATCACATCTTCAAAATCTCTTTGCCATGTAAGATAATATATTCATAGGTTCTGGCAACTAGAACACAGGTATCACGACCATATATTTTAAGCACCAGTTTGCTACCACTGGGCTTATACCTGTGGTCACTTGTCAGCATATTCCAGAGTGGTAGGTACAAAGTCTGAACTGGGAAGAAATAGTTTATTTACCAAAAGAACTGCAACATTCTTCTCCTACATTTTGCAGATACTTGAAGAATAGATGTGGGATTGCAGTCTAAAGGTTTTAGTCCAAGAAAGACAGAGTATAGCACATTGAACCAATTTTTTTTTTAATGGGTACAATTACTAGATATTTTAGATCTTATATGTTAATGTGTGCAACTGGAATTAACTTTAATAATTTGTTTTGTAAGTGATCAAAGTTATAATTGAAGGAGGTGGACAAGCCTAAGCTTCCCTAGCATCACGTGAAGGTAGAAATCCAAAGGCTTAAAAAAAATGAGATACCAGGAATGTTATCATATAAGACCTGTGCATTCTCCATCCACTATATATTTCAAAGAAGCCTAGAGGATCCTTGCTTAAGTAAAACATTGAGCACTGATGTTCTTGAAGAGCCCTGTGGTGTCATCTTAGGCCGGTGATGACCATATGAGCTGTTGCCAGGAAGATGCTCTCTGATTTCAGTAGAGATGATGGGATCCACAGCAATAGAAGGTTAGTGGCTGTGCTTTAGTCGGACCAAAGACAAGGTAGGTACATAGTGGGCAGTAGGGATAAGGTGGTTTCTAAATATTTTAACCCATATTTTAATCTTTGGAGGAGGTTATTTTTTTTAAAAAAGAGTATGTATCAAGGTGTATTTAACCCATTATTGGTGGTGCTAACAAGATGATAAAAGTTTATTTTAAAAAACAACAAAATGGAAGACTGAAGCGGAAGGATCGCCAGAGCCCAGCAGGTCAAGGCTGCGGTGGCTGTGAGCGTGCCACTGCACTCCAGCCTGGGCGACAGAATGTGAATCTGACTCAAAAAAACAAAACAAAACAACCCCCCCACAAAACAAAAAACTATAGGGTACAAAGAATTTATAGCCATGGAAAGAAAAAATGCTATATTAAGATCTCTAAATTATATGCAAAAAATGTCGATGCCCTACAGGCATGCAATGTTTTCGAGTGATAAAAATTCTTTGCATATCTACAGGAAAAAATTAATCTGCACTGCTATAGAAACATAATCATCTGCATAACTATCAGTTTTCTTCTCTTCAACACCTATTCTTATAGAGTTGTAAAACACTATAATCAAAGGTGCATTCCCCTAGGAGTTAGATAATCCTTGTCACATAAGCCTCTTAGACAATACTCTAGTATGACATTGAAAGGACATGCAACCCTCCATTTGCCTATTTCCAAGTGTTGGACTTTTTTTTTTTTTTGTCTTAACAGTCACTCCCTTGTAAACACAAATTCTCTTTACCCCTAGCTGCAGACAACCACTGATGTCACTATAAATTAGATTTGTCTTCCTTGAGATTCCAGAAAAGGGATCATGCAGAATATAGTCATTTGGGTCTAGATCTTTTGGTTAGTAGGCTGTTGGGCTAAAAAGATTTTAGTGTTTATTAGTAGTTAATTTTCTTGTTGCTGTTAAGTTCTGTATGGAAATACCAAATTTGTTTATCCACTTACCTACTTTTCATCTTTCTAAGTTTTAGATATTTTAAATGAAGCTGCTAAGGACCTTTATATGTAATAAGTCTTATGTAAACATATGTTTTCATTTCAACTGGGTAAATAACTCTGAGTGGAATTAATGAGTTGCATGAATATATATCATTATAAGTGTTAACCTAAATAATAAACAGAGAGAGCCTCCCTAAAGGAAAAAAAAATTTATTTGAGAATAGAGCATTGTAATGGTAAACAACACGTGCATTCAAGAAGGTAAAAGAAAATGAAAGATTTTAAAGGAAAGATGAGGAGGGT
The DNA here is from genome assembly GCA_963574415.1 of Tarsius wallacei. Classification (NCBI taxonomy): domain Eukaryota; kingdom Metazoa; phylum Chordata; class Mammalia; order Primates; family Tarsiidae; genus Tarsius; species Tarsius wallacei. The sequence continues at coordinate 4,938 of CAUYQG010169479.1, read as the reverse complement.
CATTTAATTGTTTTAAAAATAATTATCCTTGGCTATAAAGATCAAGGTGATGATCAATTATCCTTGGCTACAAATGTCAAGGGTGATACTAGTCTGAGGTTGGATGGGTCGTATCCAGGCAGGTGTCTTTGCAGAAGTGTGTGTGTGTGGCGGGGTGGGGGGGGGGGGGGTTGTGATGGCTTTTGTGCAAGGTTATTGTTTTTGCAGTCTTTTGTGATTTTTTGTGTGTGTACAGGCATGCAAGCACAATAATTCTCTCCTCATGGTTTTCTCCACCCCTATTTGTAAGGTTTTTTGTTTTGTTTTAACTAATGACTCCATTTTGATTTTGACAACTTTCAAATAAGAAACTGCCAGCAAGTTCTTCAAAGTGGTTATGTCATTTTAGATTCCTACTAGTAATATGTGAGAGAACCAAAGACTTTCTAACATCACCAACAATTGATACTGTTAGTCTTTTTTCTTTTAGTGATAAAAATAATTATATAGCAATAACCTATTATAGTTTTAATCTACATTTAACTGATTACTAATGACATTAAGCATTTTTTATGTGTATCTTTTGTGAGGTAACTAAGTCTTTTGGCTATTTTGGAAGGGGATACTTTTTCTCTTCTAAATGCTTGCTCGTAAATGTTCTTTATATATTCAGGGTATAATCATTTTCCAAATGTATGTATTAAGGACATTTTCTTTCAGTCTGTGGATTGCCTTCCCGTTTCCTTAACAGTGTCTTTTGAAGAGCATAAGTTTTGAATTTAAGGGGTTCAAGGACATGCCATGCCAACATAAGCCACTTTGGTATATTTATTATTTTGACCTGAAGGCACTTACAAAACAACAAATGCAGGTAGAGGTTTTCTCTGAACTCCTGTTATCTGTCTAAAGAAAGATCCTCCAGAAGAAACTCACTTGTCATAAATCTCTTCCCCAGGAATTTCATCAACTAAGGAAGATTGATTCTTATTACAGGATGGTGAGACTAGATGTCAACACCACACCCAGACAAACTTTGTCACAAACAATCATATTTCCCATCTATTTTTTTAAGGGCTCATTCATCTTTCCAAAAAGTCATTTACTCTTCCCTCAGTGGCCTACTTTCTCCCCTCCATTCTTAAGACCATCTATACACTTTCAAATCTCATCACTTTTTTAGGTATTCACTTTTTTTTCTGTAATGCTTCATGCACATATTGTTAAAAATTAATACATTTGTATACCTTTTCTCCTGTTAATTCTCCTGTCGTCATTTTATGTCATAGATCCAGCTATCAAACCTTGGAGTATAGGGAGACTTTTCGTGCTACAGAATTTCTTTTTCTTTTTCTTTTTTTTTTGAGTTGGAGTCTCACTCTGTCGCCCAGGCTGGAGTGCCATGGCACGCTCCTGGCCACCGCAGCCTCGACCTGCTGGGCTCCTGCGATCCTTCTGCCCCTGCCTTCCAAGGAGCCGGAACCACAGGCACGTGCTACCACACCCGGATAATTTTTGATTTATTGTAGAGACGTGGTCTTGCCAAGTTGCCCAGGCAGGTCTTGAACCCACAGGTTCAGGCAATCCACTCACTTCGCCCTCCCAAAGTGCTGGGATTACAGACTGAGCCACCTAGCCCAGCCCTAGCTACAGAATTTCAATGAAATCATGTGTGTGTGTGTGTGTGTGTGTGTATACATATATATAATATAAATATGATATATATGATGCTTATATAAGATACATGATATATAAGATAGATAGATAGATAGATAAAATGCTTTTTTGCCTGCTCTAGTATCACAAAGATTACGTCTTATGTTTTCTTAACAGAAATTTTATATTTTTAGGTCTCATGTTTAGCTAAATTTTTTTAAACTATAAGATTTTTTCCATATTGAGATCAAGTTTTTCTAGGACCATTTGTTGAAAAGACTATAATTTTATTATTAAATTATCTTAGCATCTTTGTTGAAATAAATTAACTACAAACTTACAGACCTACTCATTCTGCATTTTGTTACTTTGATCACTATCTTGATCCTCACATCAATAACGAAATGCCTTGATTTCTGTAGCTTTATACCAAGTCTTGAAATCAGGTAATGCATGTGCTTAAACTTTATTCTTCTTTTTAAAAATAATTTTTATGATTCTAGACCTTTTGTATTTGCATATAATTTAGAATCAGCTTGATTTTCACAAAAAAGATTCCTTATGCTTTAGGAGCTGTATTGAAGATATAGATCAATTGTGAAGAATTGTCTTAAGCACATAATATCTATAAATTTATGAACATAGCTTATTCTTTCATTTCTTTAGGTCCTTTAAAATTTTGCCTAGCATTGTTTTGAAGTCTTTAATTTACAAATTTTAAGAAATTTGCCCCTAAATATTTCATTTTTTGACATCTTTGTAAATTATTGCATTTTGAATGTTTTCCAATTGTTCATTGCTAGTATACAGCAATACAGTTGACTGTTAAATTGATTTTGAATCTTGTGAACTTGTTAAGTTCACTTATTTCACAGAATCATTTTGTATATTTCTTACCATTTCCAATGTGAATAATTATGTCATCTACAAGTAAAGACAGCTATATTTTCTTCTTAATCATGAGTATGTATTTTATTTATTTTTCTTTCCTTGTAGCATTGGCTACAAATTCTAGTACAGTTTGAATAGAGGCATGAGAGTTAATATCCTTTCACTGTTCATGATTTTTGGTGAAAACATTCAGTCTTTTTTCAAGTCTTCTGTCAGTTACAGGTTTTTCATATATGCCTGGGTCTGACTGAGGAATTTTCCTTGAATCCCCAGTTTGTTCAGAATTTTAAATCTGAATATGTAATAAATTTTGTCAAATGTTTTTCTGCATGTATTGAGATCTTCATATGACTTATTTCTTTTATTTTATTAATATGGTGAATTATATTGACTGATTTTCAGATATTAACTCAACATTGAATTCCTGGAATAATCACTATTTTCCACTTTTTTCATTGTCATATTTTCTTTCTGCATATTGTTAGAACTGATTTGTCTAACGTTGCTAATATTATCTTTGTTTTTTCATCTATTTTCCAGATGTATAGCAATTTATGTCTTACTTGCTTCCTCCCCTTCTCTCTCTTTTTTTTTTCTCTCTCTTCTTTGAAATATCTTTGCCAGTTTTTCATATCAGAGTCATGTTGGCCTCATACAAATCATTTGGGTAGAGTCTTTTCTGAAAATTTTTTCTCATTATTTTCTTAAAGTATTTGATAAAATTCAATAGTAAACTCTTTGATTCTGAAATTTTCTTTGCAGTAAATTGAATATAAATTAAAAATTTTAAATGAATTTAAATCTATTTTGACTTTCTATTCCTTCTTGCAAGAACTTTGCTTGTTTATACCTTAGAAATAATTTTTTCCACTCCATAAAGATTATCAAATTTGGTGTCAAATTTGAAAGAAACAACTACTTTATTATAAAGTAAATTCTTAAGTATATGTATTTCTATTTCTGGAGCACTACCCTTTCTCACTCTTTTTTTTTTTTTTACACAATTTATTTAGAAAGTAAATGAGAGAGAGAGAGAGAGAGAGAGAGAGAGAAAGGAGGAGATTCACCTCCCCAAGGTAGGAAATAGCTCAAAGAACACATGGTCAAACAAGTCTAGTAAGGCAATGGCAAATGATTGGTCAAGGTTGAATGCTTTTAAGCCTTCCCTTTGATGGGGGAATGTCGTTAAGGTGATTGGGTGGTGGTCTGCTCCACATCATCAAAAAGGGGCAGGTAAGCACAGGTACTGAGTCAGGTGATGGACAGCAGGCAAATGGGTAGGTTAGTCACAAGACTGCTGCCATGGGAGGGTCTGTCTGTGTCATGAAGGACTGATTAGGTTAACTTAGGTCTTATGGGTAAAGAGAAATACTCCAAACAGAAAAGCTAATGAGCACAAAACAAGCTGGGAAGGGGAGTTGTAAAACAATTATCAATAGCTAGATCTGAGAAACTGGTTCTGTCCTTGACTAGTGATTAGAGGGTAAGTTAAGTGAACTGCTAGGAAAACGAGATTTAGGCAATGTAATAATGGTTGCTTATGGGGTATATTAAATCTATGTTATGTCCTTTCATCTCCCCTTCTTGTTATTTTAAAATATTCTTATTTGTACCTGGGAACAGGGATGAAGGTTAGGCTTCTGTAGCTGCTTCCTGCTGAACTGGGGTTGTAGAACTGTCATAGAGTAAGAAGAAGGGATGAGAGGACAGAGACCGTGGAGTTGCTAAGTATCTTTAGTATCTGTGATGTGGATTTTTCAGGTCAGCCTGGACTTCCAGAGTGTTAGCTTAATGGGTTGGCCAACCAAGCCCCAGAGAGGGTTGTTTCAAGGGACTGGTGAGCCTAGCCCCGGAAGTGGTGGCTCTGATGGGCTGGCAAGCCAAGCCCTGAGAGTGTTGCTGGTTCGGTGGGCGGCAAGCCTAGCCCCCTGGGTGTCTCAGCTTTGGAGTCTCACCTTCTTCCAGCAACTCCCCTGGTTCAGTCAGTTCTATCGGCTGGCAAGCCAGTCTCTGGGGTTCACGGCTCTTTGGCTCCAACGATCATCTGCAGTTCTTCAGGTCACAGCTCTTCAGGGTTGAGGTTCTTGTCTCATGCCCAGGACACGGGCAGTCAAAGAGTGAGAAAGCAGGATTTACTGAGAGGACAGAGAAGCTCCCACCATGGGAGGGGACCCGAAGGGGTCGCCCCCCTTTTCCATTCTCATATTTGCTTTTCCATTGCTTATATTTGCTTGTACTTAAGCTATATATTGCTTGTACTATTAAGCTATATATGATAGCTTAATAGTAGCAAATTGAAAACATATTGCAGAATCTTTTAGTGCAACTCCTTCTAATTATGTTTCTTTTTTGCTAATTATATATGATACATTATGATGAAAAAATGGGAATATATGCCTTTATAGATTTCTGTTG
>CAUYQG010169478.1:0-12793 GCA_963574415.1 Tarsius wallacei | reverse complement strand
TTTGTGTTCTTCAGGGTATATTCCCAGTAGGGGGATTGCGGGGTCATACGGGAGGTTGGTGTTTAGAGCTTTTAGGAATCGCCACACTGCTTTCCACAGAGGTTGTACTAGCTTACACTCCCACCAACAGTGTAGGAGTGTTCCAAAAGGCTGGTTTTCAATAAAGCAAAAGGCTGGCCAAGGCTGGTTCTCTAAGATTTTTTTTGTTATACCTAAAAACACAATACATTATATTTTGCTCCTAAGGTTTGTGAAATTAAAAAAAAAAAAACATATTTTGAAATTTTAAGAGCCTCTAGTGGAAGCTATTAACTAAATAAAGCATTACATTGAAATGTTAACATAACTACAGTTTACTAACTTATTTATCATTAATTGGCTTTAGTTATCATTTATCATTAATTGGCTTTTTTCATGATCTTTTGGTTATATGTGATTATTACAAATGGTGTCTAAAAACTTAATCTATTGAAATATTCCTTCATACTGTTAAAATGGTATAAATTTATGTACATTTATTAGGCTAGTGCATTGAAAATGGTCTCTGAAGGATATGACTCATTTCTACACAACTAAGATGGAAGGCTTTTCTTCATAGCTAGGCTATGTATGACTCTACACTCTTGATAATTTATATATATATATATATTATATATATTTTTTTAATTCAAATAAGCCATGAAAGAACAGAGTGCTATGATTATTAGTCTCACAGAAATAACTGTGAAGAATACCATCTTATCCCAAAGTCCTGTAGATGTTAAGAAATTCTTATTATATCTTGAGAAGCTATATTACATATGTTTCATAAAATGAAAATTTGAAAATAACCTTAGGGAGTGAGGTCCTTGAGCTAGTAATAACACAGTTGCTTATTATCTGCAAAACTAGTAAGAATTATTCTTAATAATAAAATAAAAGATATTCCTTATACGGTATTAACTTTAACATTTATATGATCCAGGGCAAAAGAACCAATGCAAGCCCAAATACTTAAATGTTATACAACAGGTTCTGTTTTCCTACCTGACTAATATCCCTTACTGATGACCTTTTAAGCCAGGTTAGAACAGAGAATGTTCTGAGTCCTTTGAGTTCTACCGAAATGGGGCAGCATGGTAAAAGCCAGCGTCTCAGCATTTTTCTTTTCTTCCCCCTCCAGCCCTACCCCACCCAAAGGGAGATTCATATGTATACATGTGGATACCCCTGCCCCAATGTCCAAACTACAAATACCTCCTTACTCCGTCACTTCCACGACTGTCCCTTGGCCCTCCTTAGGCCATCCTGGGATGATGGACCTGGAAGAGATGCCCTGCAAGAAGTCTCGGGGCCATATGGGCAGAAACTATAGGTTCCAGAGTATAGTTCAGAAAGAGGGTACAGGTTTGATTTGGGCACAAGCCCCCTACCCCCACAGAGCTCCCCTCTTGTGGGGAAGGCTACAGTTGGCAGAGGGCCAAATTAGAACCCTATAAGGCCCTGGGACAAGGTCTTCTCTTGCCAAGGTCTAAGGACAGTGCTGGCCTTATGCACACATATTGAATTAATATTGAAGGACCAATGACTCAACTGATAAAGGAAGTTTAATTATGTAAAAGAGATACAGTGAGAAAGTAAGACACTGTTGAAAAGACTCAGTGATTTGGGACTTAAGTTATGTGTCATAATGTATTCTTTCATTTTCAATAAGGATCCAGTACCTAGTAGCCATCATTTATTTTCTTTATAGCTCATGCTATTTTCTGATCTGGTATACATATTACATGATGATTATGAACAATTAAAATTTATGAATTGGTTTAGGAATGATTAAGTTTGTTTATATTTTTGATTCTAATCTAATAGCCTAAATCTTTAGCTACTACTATTTTTATTTTTAAAAACTAGTATTATATCATATTTATACAGTGTAACAATATAACCTGTACAGTTTTGTTGCTTTTTCTCCTTTTTTCAAATCTTCGAGGATGTTCTGCTTTTTAAGCCCATTTAATGTTTTATAAACCTCCACAAATTCAGTTAAATAACATCACAGAGAACAGAAAACACATACAGGAACAAACCTACAAAATAATATTATTGAGCATTAATTTTTAGATATTGCTTATTTTGCTAGAGTGAATTTGTTATATTTTTTTCTGGCCATGTATATTGTAAATTTGTACTTTAATTAACTAATTGGTATAGTCTTGATGAGATAAATCATTCCAAACTGATAACCATAATCATGTGAAATTTCCATTTATCTATTAAAATTATAGAAGAATTAAAATGAATGGGAAACATTTGAAAATAAATGGCTGGTGAAACAAAAGGTGAACTGAGGGCTGATGTGAAATTTAAAGATGATTATAGGTATAGGCAGGGAACATGTGACCTTGCTTAGCATATGTCAGTAACAGAAGGATAGAGTATCTGAAACTCCACAGGGGTCGTTTTAAAAGCATTGAGCCCAACAAGCTGTAATGTAGCTTGTTTTACTACAAGAAGTAAAAAAAGCTCAAAATTTTAAAAATAATCAAGGAGAGGTGATCTTCATTGATTTCAAGCATAAATTAGGAATACTGTTGCAATATCTTAAACTTTTGAGAGGGAGAGAAAATGTGCTTGCTGTCTTACAAAGTATCCTTCATATCATGGGAAACAAGTATTTAGGTTGGATTGTGCTGTCTGTGTGCGCGTGCGCGCACACACACACACACACACACACACACACACACACACACTCTAATCTTCTATATTTTGCTCTCCTTTAAAATTGGCCAGTACTGACATAGGGTAGGACATCAGAAAAGTCATGTTATTGGGATGTCATCTAATTTGAGACTGTAAGTGCTTTCAAAACTCAGAGAGAATTTTGACTTTTTTTTTTTTTTTGCAGTCAACTTTTTTAATAGGCAGGAGTGCATTCTAAAATAACAATACAAATATAATAAGTACTTCAAGTAGTAGATTTGTCACTTATTGTCAAGTATTATGTACTGTCCATAATTGTACAAGGGGGAACCCCCAAAATCTGGAAATAATTCCTTAAAAATTGTGAATATTCTTTCATGTTTAAACTTTAGTCACCTTCAAAGTACTCTACGATGCAATACACCTATTGAGATATTGTTTTCACTGTTCAAAACATTTTTGAACTAATCAATTTTGATGACTTTTGGTGCTTTTTAGGCTTTTTGTTTCATCTCGTCCACATGGGCAAAATGTTTCCCTTTGAGGAATTTTTTCATCTGGGGAAACAAACAAACAAACAAACAAAACCCCTCGGTCCATGTGATACTCAGATCTTTTTTTTCTGTGATAAATCACTGAGTATTATAGACCCTAATTCCATCCAGGTTCTATTCACTCATAAGTGGACCTTGGACATTCATCATAATACTATAAGAAAGGGATTGCATTGTACCCTACATCTTAATAAAAAAGTTAAAAATTAAATAAAAAGGATTGTCTGTAGTGGGACACTGCCAGGGGAGGGGGGCACATAACATCTATAAGGGTACCCACACTTTACCTATATAATGACTACATATGTACCTAACCCTCATTTGTACCCCACATTTTAAAATAAGATGAAATAATTTTTTTTAAAAAGTCCCTCAGGGTGAGATGGGGAGAATAGGGAGGGTGGGGTATGGGTTTCTTGCCATATTTGGTAAAAAACTACTGAACCCTCAACATGGTGTGGGAAGATTGTTTGTGTAAATCATCCACCTTGAAATGGACAATTGCATTGACAGAATCTCCAAACGGGAAAAAAAAATTCACTGAGGTTGAATACAGCCTCTCACAACAATGCTAGTTGATCCACAGATGCTGAAGTGTTCCTAGAATACTTAGTGAAGGAAGCCTGTGCTACAAGGGGACTGCCCTTGTAAGATAATTCTGGTTTTTAGGGGGTCCCCTTTATATGTGCTAAATTATGGTAGGATTGGAAGCACAGGAGGAATGCATTGCGCTAGGATACTATGACAGCTATGATGTCATCAGACCATAGAACATTTTCAACGTCATTAAAATTAAGGGACCACACAGTTGCATATGCAATGAGTCATTGACTGAAATATTGGTATGTGGTCCATGACTGTGCATATATATGATTTTAAATGACTGTAAATGGCAAACATGAGATTATAATAAGGAATATCTGGTTATCTTGCATGTATATACCAGAATTTTGGACTTTTAATATTTTATTTGAAAAAATATGTACAACTGCTACATTATCCTTGGCAAGTATGAAACACAAGAATAATATTTACTTTAAAAAATGGTTTTAAGGTGTTTGAGAGGCCAGTAATGTATTTTTTCTTTTTTTCAAATTAAACCACACAGATTGTTGCTGCATCATTTGCTTGCTATTGTACCAATATGGAAAACACATATGGATTAGAAGTAGTTGGTCATATTCCAAAAGGGTAACGTAGTCTTTTTTAAAGTATTATTTGTTTTTGTTTGTTTTTAATGGAAGAGGGGACTGGGGATGTATGGGTGTGGATTTTACTTCTTTTTGTCTCTGTACAGGACAGAATTCTAATTCATTGTTTATTATAAAATGATAGAAACAAATACTACATAAAAATAGAAAGAAAGATCCCAGATTATTCATCTATTGTAAAGATGTTGATGATTGTTTATACAGTATTGCTTCAGGTAAAAACTGTAAAATATTTACAAAGATATTTAAAAAATAGAGAACAATGACTTTGCAAATTTAGAGTTATGTTCTGGAATTTAGCCTGCCCTGTTCCTCTACCTCCACATATTCTTATGACTATTTTTATTTCACTTAGATCACAGTAAAGGAGGACAAGCATCATCTGAAATAGCAAACCTTGGTCTGGGTAGTGTATAATAGCAGAGTGTAGAAGTGAAGAACAAAGTGTGGTTCCCTACCTGACTTAATATTCTTCTGGATATTAAGAGGAAGTTTAACAAAAAGAAGAGGTGCTCACTCTAAAAGGGCAAAAGGTTGTACCAAGTATAGGCTGAAAGAAAATAAAAGCACATTAGGAAAGGGGAGGAGTATTGTGGGCTATTCCTTTTTAATGTGCTGTATATGCCCCAATATTTATAAATTTGGGGCAAAGTTATAATCGTTAGGTCCTCCACATTTTTACCCTCCAGTCTCAAATTTTGGTTTTCAACTACATGAAAATGGAGGACTAGTAGAAAAATTATCATGGATTAAAAAGAGAATTTTAAAAATTCTCTGTCTAGCCTATGTAGATACAGGCTAATGGTGATTATCTGACTCAACTTTAATTTTCTCAAGGATGCTCTGCTTTTCTACCTTTGAAAGTAAGTTTATTGTTTCTTTCTAGGTACATTTGTTGTTATTAATAATTAAGCCTGCTCAATTTTTATGAAACAAACATTCTTATACTTTGAAATGCTAACAGTTTTATATAGCATATGTCTTGTGACCTGTAATAGTACAAATCAATTTGTCTTGGGGGTAAACTTTAGTAAATGGGAAAAAAAAGTCATGCCTCTCCACCCTCCCCACTAATTCTCCTTTATTTTGAGTGACCTTTCTGGACCCATACTCTTAAGGAATTATAAAGAGCATGATTTTGAGACCTGAGATTGAATGCCAGCTCTGCCATTCATCTTGTGACTTTAGCTAAGTTACTTAACCTTTCTCTCCTCCATGCAGTGGGTATAATGGTACTTAGTTTGGCGGTCGTTGGGAGAATTAAATAAAATAGCTGATATGAAAGAGTCTAGAATTTTACTTATATACTGGGTATTAAATGAACATGAATTCTCCTCCAGTTTTTTTCTTCTATTGTCCAAGAGGTTATTAACTTTTAATTTTTAATTTTTTTCTGGTACATCTCCCCAAATGAATCATCAGGGATTAATAAATGATGATACTTTGGCTTAAGTGATTTTCAAAAGAAAAGTAAACAATGGCTTGGTATTATTTAAACAGTTATTTGAAACAGAGAAACAGCTAACTATGGTCCTATATTTTGCAACAGAAGTTAGATGGAACCTTTACACATACATTTTTAAATGTATGTAAGGCATTGTTAAGTGAACTGTAAAAGAACTGAGTTAAAAATGTAATTAAGATAATGAACTCAATGGCAAATTTAAAGATTAACTCAAGAAATGTAGCTCACAGTAAGCTAGTGTTTACATACAGCACTGTAGTATTCGAGGGAGGAAATACCATCTCCAATGCCAGCCAAATAAATATTTGGAAAGGTTCAAATGAAAGAATGCTCCAGATTTGCTTTTGTTCTGATACAGGAAATTTTTGTCGAGTCAGAGTTTTTGTGGTGTAATCTGAATTCCCTGGGTGTAAATGCCAGCTAGACACATGGAGCTGTTCCTGTGGTGTTCCTTGCAATTTTGCTTTTCTGCTAAATAATGTTGAAAACAAAGGGCTTCTAAGGGCAAGGCTGCTTGGTTTTCTCATGGGTATTTCACTTATTCTATGTAAACTTCAGAGTCATTACCACAGTTGAATTCATTGCAAGTTGTTATAGAAATTACATGAAGGTTGATGGCTTCAATATGGTCTTTCTTTCCACAGAATTCCTCCACCTAGAGCTCCCCCGATGAACATTCTCTCTGCAGTAATCACTGAAGCTTTTGGAGTGGCACTTGTAGGCTATGTGGCCTCACTGGCTCTTGCTCAAGGATCTGCCAAAAAATTCAAATATTCAGTTGATGACAACCAGGTGGAGTGTGCCCCCAGCCCTTCTCTACTCCTGTTGTACCATTGTATTGTAAACTACTAGATCCTGAACTTGTTGAACTTAGGGAAAATAAAAACTTTTCTCAATGTCAAGCAAGAATGAGTAGAACAAAACAAAAGAAAAATCTCTGAATCACTCATTCATAGAAAGCTGGAAATCTGACTTTTATGGTTTATAATACTTTTATTTCTACTCGAAAGAAAGAAACTTTGATATTATTTCTGATTTATTTTTAAGAGATAATCCAAATATATTTATCATTGCATGCTAACTCCTAAAAATTAAGGGTTTTGAAGTACAAATCACGCTAGTATTACTCTTGGTAAAAAAACAAAAGGATGTGAGTGTCTATTCATAGAATACCAAAGGATGCAGATTATATCAATTATATTTGTGACTACATTTCAGGCAGTATCTTGTTTCAAGCCCCCTTGTGCCCCTTAGGAACTGCGCTGGTCTATAGAGAAGCTGCAGTGTAGTGGTTATGAATGTTGAACTACCTGTGCACAAATCTCACTCTGACACTATGCAACTGCAATTCTTTCTGCATCCCATTTTTCTCATCTTTAAAAAGGTAGATTTATTTATCCCACAGATGTGTATTGAATCCCACTATGTACCAGACACTGGCCTAGATACAAGGGATACAAAAGTGAACAACATAGACCATATTTTTCTTTTACTTAAAACTTCCCACCATACTCAGGTTAAAATCCTCTTTATCATGGCTTACAAGGTTCCACATGACCTGCCACTATTCCTTTCCTTTCTGGCTTCATATCCATTTTATATTCTGTTCCAGCCATACTACCTTGCTTTTTCTTGAACACACTGGATATGCTTCTGACTCAGGACATTTGCATTTGCTGTTCCCTTTTCCAGGGATTTTGTTATCCCAGATATCTGCTTAGCTCATTTATTCAAATACTTCCTTCTCAGATCATCTAAAATCTTAAACTCCAGATTTTTCCCATGCCCTCCTCTGCATTACTTTCTATACTTATCTTGTTTATTGTCAGCATACACTCACAAGAACCACAGCTCTCTGAGGGCAGGGCTGTTTTTCTGGGATTACTAGTAACAGTAGAAGCAAAACAAGAAAACAAACAAACAAAATAAAACAAAACAAAAACAAATGGCTAGGATGCTTTGCCATATCCAGGTGAGATGTGATGGTTTGGACCAGGATGTAATGATGGAGGAGATGAGAAGTGTATGGATCCAGATGTGGATGCCAATTGGGAAAGGATGGAGCAGAGGAGTCCAGAATGAACCCAAAGCTTTTGGTCTAAGTCACTGGAACTTGAGATGGGGAAGAATGTAGGAGAACCAGGTGGGATGGTAGAGAGCTGTAGCCCAGTTTAGTAAATTGAAGATACCAAAGGGAGATGCTGAGTAGCTGGTTGGCTGTATAGTCTGAAGTTCAGTAGAGTGGTCCTAGCTAGAGATATAAATTTGGTAGTTGTCAACATGTATTTGGGTAACTAAGATGACAAGAGAAGTGATCTTTCAATATTTGCAGTTGAGTGGATGAGTACGAACCACAAAGGAAATTGAGAAGTGGTGACCCACAGAGATAGGATGAAATCAGGAAAGTATGAGGTACTAGGGGTCAAGTGAAGGAGGCTTTAAGGAAGAAAAAGTGAGCAAATGTGTCAAATGCTTCTTTTAGGCCAGGTAAGCTAAGAATGAACCATTGGATTTAGCATTGTGAAAGTCATCAGTGGAATGGTGGGAATAAAAGGCTGATTGTATTGACTTAAAAGATGGAGGAGATATTGGCAACTGAGAGCATAAATAAATAGCATTTCCTTGTAAGGTTGTTATGAGGTGAGTCAAGTGCTTAGAACAATTTCTGGCTCATTGTAATCAACCAATACATGTTAGATATTTTTATTATAACTGTCAAATTTCAACAGGTAGGGAGAACTAAAACTGAATACAAACAAGCCTCATTATTTGACAAATTGTGCCTGTGGTCTCTCAAAGTCAATTGTGATTAAGAAGTCATATATTCTCCTGTTATGAATTTTGCAGGAATTTTTGGCCCATGGCCTCAGCAATGTGATTTCTTCATTTTTCTTCTGCATACCAAGTGCTGCTGCCATGGGAAGGACTGCAGGGTTGTACAGCACGGGAGCAAAGACACAGGTAACCCAAGTTCAGCAAGGACAAAGGAACTGCTGGGCCTCCACTCCCACTCTTGGAGAGTGGGAAGAGCGAGGATGTTCTCTTGAAAGTCCTGAAAATATTTTCATTGCCTCACATTTCTCTAAGTAGTTTCAAGGAAGTCTGTTTCTTTTAGCTTTCCTATGAGTGATCCTTCCAAAATGTGAAGATGAAATGAAGGAACGAAGAAATTGTGGACAAATGGCCGCTGTATGTTTCGCAACCATTGAAATTGGAGCTCCCTCTAGTGGTTGGTGTGTGTGTGTGTGTGTGTGTGTGTGTGTGTGTGTGTGTGTGTGTGTGTGTGTGTGGTATTTTTTTTGCCAATCTAGTCAGTATTTTCCCATTTTTATTCATTTCCTTTAAATAAAATAAAATAAAACCAATTATAGGCTAAATTAATAATTAACACTAAAATTCCTGTCTATAGAGACATACAAATGATTTATTGTGTAATAAAGTGTCTGTGCACATTTTAGTTTAAAGAAACACACATTTTTTAGAAACTCAAATCAATTCAATATGTATTGAGAGCCTATGATATACCAGGCATTTTGCCCAGTACTGGCAAGATGATGATGATGATGATGATGATGATGATGATGATGATGATAAAGATGTAGCTGTTGATGATGGTGATGGGGGTGGTGTTGGTAGAAAAGATATTGAGTGTGTGCCAGGAATTGTGTGTCATGCTTTTTATGTAAATGAACTTGTTTAATCCTTTAGGCAACCTTGTGAAGGAAATATAATTATCATCCTCAGTTTCTGCATAATAAAGTTGAGAAAAAGAGAGTTAAAGTAACTTATCTTGGTGACAGAGTTAGTAAATAGCAGAGCTGGGAATAGAACCCAGAGAGACGTATTGCAAATCTTGCACTCTTAACCACAGATCTATATGAGAAAATTAATATGTATCTTAATATAAAAATTAACATTAACAAGTAATCATTATTAAAACAATTTATGTTGATTGAATAAGAGTTTATAAAGCTTTATATATGCTAATTCAAACATTTATTAGAAGTCTACCCTATATTAAATACTGTTTTTAGGTTATAGAAGAATGAATTTTGAAAAGTATGTGGTTCTTGACCTTGGTGGCAAGTGGCAAGAAAAAGATGGTTTAACAGGTATCAAAATATAGCATAAAGCTAACAAATAATATCAATGTACCATGGTGTAGAAGGAAAATGACAATTCTGAATATATTATAATTTAGCAAATAATTGCCACAACTCATCAGCTAAGAAGTAAAATTCTTACTTAACGTTGGTTTGTGACACAAGTAATTTTACTGAATTTTACCAGCTGATGATTTCAAGTATAGGTTCAACCTGTGTACTGGCATAAATATTTTTGCAAACTATACTCTCAAATGTTTGTAATATAGATTTGAAGGTTTAATATGTAGAATACCTAAATATCATCCCTTACTCTGAGGACTCTTCTATCTTCAAAATTCTAGAATACTATAGTAGCTTCCACCTGGTTTCTCATCAGCGTGAATGCATTAGGTTTCTTTCTTCATGTTCAGGCTCAATAACCATATTGGGTGGTTCAGGGTGTGGGCTCCTGAGCCTGGGCCTGGTCCCTGGCTTCATCACTCATGGCTGGGTGATTTTGAACAAGTAACTTAACTCTGTAACTTACTTGGCTGTTAAAGTAGAATTATTATGAATATGAAAGGAGTTAATAATGCTTATGTAGCACAATGCTTGACCATCAAATAAGTGTTCTTCAAATGTTAGCAATTCATTGATTTCATTACTATTATTTTTAAAATAATAAATTATGTGCAAAACCTTTTGTTTAACATTTAATGTTAAGGCATCCTGACTTATTGGGGATGCAGCAAGACAGTTTTCTAGCTCAAGTTGTCTCCTTGGATTTGCTACAGGATCTTGAGCAAGTCAGCATCCTTCATTTGTCACATGGACAGAGAAGGTTGAGACAGAAATACTGAGGTGTTTCTCCCTTGAATGGGTTCCATATCTGGGATTTCCTTAGGCATGCCTACTTTTAAAATTATGACTTTACTAACAATGAAATCATATGATTCGAAAGAGAATACTTGAGAAAACTTGTACTTATTTTTAAGTTGGAGAATTTTTTTTGGTTCAAGTTGGGCATACATTTGTTTGATTAATATGGTTGGAAGAGAGGGGTGCCCCTTCTCATCTCTGTTCTGGAGGTCACACATTTGAATGATTAGAACAATAGAACTTTTCTAAGCACTTTATATTAAATCGAGGTTTTTTGAATGATTGGAACAACAGAACTTTTCTAAGAACTTTATATTAAATCAAGGTTTTTTAATGTATTGTACTTTATTGATCTAACTTCAAATGAAATGAAAGAAGCCTAACAAAACAACAGTTCAGGAAAACAATGCTCAGTAGCAGAATATTTTCATGCTGTTCTGCTCTGTTTGTTGAGATGGTTGCTAATCTTTTCAACAATTCCCATTAAATTGCACAGGGAAAGAATCTGATTAAATGTGCATATCCAAATAGAGGATGCTTTCCCATGGTAGTCATTTCAGACCTTTAACACTACGAGTGTGAAGTTTATGTGGGTATAACTGATAACTGACGTGGTTTGGAGAAAGTGCTAAGCAAGCCAAGTCTTAAAAGTTTTATTCTAAATAGGCTATTTATGAGAGTGGTTTTCTATGTGACATCACTTCACAAAACAACCCCTTAAATGGCTCTCTCTTATGGACTAGATTTATATCCAGTCAATTAACTTAGAAGACATAAAAGTGCTTTAACTTTTAAGCTAATGACCACCAATCAAAGAACCAGTGATAACCATCTTACATTTGTTAATGAATTTACCAACTGACTTTTATCCAGAAACATTGGTAATGTTTCTGTAGAAAGACTGTACTACAGTATTTTTTGAATGTTATCTTTCTAAAATGCAAATATGGTCATGTTAATTTTTCTTAAAGCCCATAAAAGTCTTTACATAGGCCTTAGAGTTCAGACCTTTCTTTGCCTACCAGGCTCCCAGTGCTTCCAGGTACAGCCTCATCTTGGCCTGTTCTCCACCTCATTCTTAGCTCTCCAGTTACCTAGTCCTTCTTGACCCCTTGTGGGCTCCCTTGTCTGCTCTCTTTGTCTTTGTTGCTGCCTTCCTCCTCCCCTCTAAGTGAATGCCTTCTATTCTTCATTTCTCACTGCCACTTCTGGATCAACTGTGTTCCTTTTCTTCAGTGACCTTAGTGCCTTTTGACATTAAGCATTCATTAGTGTGATTATATGACTAATGTCAGCCTTCTACCCTTGACTGAAAGCTACTGGGGAACATGGGCCCTTGTCTACTTTGGGGCACTGTATCCTCAGTGTCTAACCCAGAACCTGGCATGTGGCTGGTGTTAAATAACTACTATGGACAAAATAAATGACAAATGAAAGTATCCAATAATTATTTTTTAAAAAAACTATTAGTTTGCTGACATTAGAAGGGACTGGTCAGACCAGTTAGCTTTTATTGTCACTTAATATAGTACATTAAAAATTATAGTACGTTTATAGAAAATCCCACTTAAAACCAGGCTTGGAGTCATACATTATAGAGAATCACTATTCAGTGGAAACATAATGTGAGTAACACAGATAACTTAAATATTCCAGTAGCCATATTTTAAAAAGTAGAAGAAATTGATAAAATTAATTTTTTTTTTTTTTTTTTTTGAGTTGGAGTCCCACTCGATCACCCAGACTGGAGTGCAGTGGCCGCTCCCGGCCACCGCAGCCTCGACCTGCTGGGCTCCGGCGATCCTTCCGCCTCAGCCTTCCAAGTAGCCGGAATTACAGGTGCGTGCTACCACGCCCGGCTAATTTTTTTGATTTATTGTAGAGATGAGGTTTCGCCTGCCCAGGCGGGTCTCGAACCCG
>CAUYQG010169468.1:0-18273 GCA_963574415.1 Tarsius wallacei | reverse complement strand
ATCCTCTCCAGCAACTGTTATTTTTTGAGTTATTGATAATTGCCATTCTGACTGGAGTTAGGTGGTATCTCAGAGTGGTTTTGATTTGCATCTCCCTGATGATTAGTGAGGTTGAACATTTCTTCATGTGTCTGTTGGCAGTTTTCCATTCTCTAGGATAATTGCCCAGTGTGGATTGTGGTAGCATGATGGTATATAGTTAACTTTTTTTAAAAAATACAAAAGAGTAATTTAAGTTCCTTAGGGTATATTCCCAATAGGGGAATTGCTAGGTCATAAGGAAGGTCAATTTCTAGTTCTTTCAGAAATCATCACACTGTCTTCCAAAGAGGTTGTACTAGTCTACATTCCCACCAGCAGTGTATAAAGAAGGACAATATATGGATTTTGCAGCAACTTGCATGAATTTGGAGCCAATCATACTCAGTGATTTATCACAGAAACAAAGAACTGAGTTCCATATGTTCTCACTCATAAGCTGACCTTGAACAATTACAATGCTATAAGAAAGCGATTGGCAGTGGTGGGAAACTGTTAGGGGGCAGTGGGATTGGCAGTTGAGGGAAACTGCTAGGGGAGGCAGGGGTGTATCTCATCAACAAGGGTACCTGCATGATCAATGTTTATATACCTAACCCTGAAATGTACCCCACATCTTTATAATAAAAATTTAAAAATACAAAAGAGTTTTTCAGAGTAGCTATACCATTTTGCTTTCTCATTGACAATGTATTAAAAAATCTGGTTTCTCCAAGCCCTTTCCAACACTTGAAACTATGAAATTTTTTAGCCATTCTAAGAGGTGTGGTTACCCCTGAGGTCTTTCTCCTTGGCCTGTAATTGGGGTCTTCTTCTCCCTGTATCTTCATATGGTCTTCCCTTGGTGTATCTGTGTTCTAATCTCCTCTTCTTAAAACAACATCAGTTGTGTAGAATTAAGGCACACCCTAGCAGTCTCATTTTAACTTGATCAGCTCTTTGAAAACCCCATCTCCAAATACAGTCACATACTGAGGTAATGAGAATGAGGACTTCCACATATGAATATTACAGGAACACAATTTGGCCCATAAAATCATTAATTAATAATTATTTTCTCTATGACCCCATTAAAGACATTTTCTGGATACCTTAAATCATTTTTAATCCAATTGACATTTACAAAAAATTACAAGTGGATTAAATTAGATGTTGCCTGTGGAACAAGAAGGGAAGTCATGGGAGATAAGACAAATTTTTGAATATGTATGTTAAATAGAAATAAATAACTAGCAAATTCATGAAGTAGAGAGAGAAAAAAGAAAAGTATGTGTCATATGTGCTGAACTCTTTACATTTTAGAAGGGGGGTCAATGGATCCACTTGCTAATATTGGCAAATTGAAAAAAAAACTACAGAAGAGGGACTTTAAGATGGCTGACTAGATGCACTGGTCACTAGCCTCTTCCACAAGAAGAACCAAATTAGTGACTAATCACACTTTGAACAGAGCATCTAAAAGAGAACACTGAAATTCAGCAGAAAAGTGACAGAAAACACCCAAGGCCCAGAAAGAGAGGGAGACAAGGCTGATGGCCTGGATGAGATCAGCTAGAGCCTGAGAGGCTCCCACCACAGGGAAATGGTAAGTGAGAGATCCCCAGCTGTCCACATTCCCACTGTGGACTCCTGCAACCCCAGTCACAGAAGAGTTCCTTAACTCCCGTGAACCCTGACACTGGTATAGAGAACGCCCGGGAGTATGTGTGAAGGCATTGCTCCAGAGAGGGAGCTCACGCTGGATCCTGCCCTCCACCCCCCACCCCCACCCCTCCACCCCCACTCCCAGGACCCAGGCAGCTGCAGCATGGAGTCCTAGGAGAGCCCAGATCCCATGAAACTGCATCCTGACCTGAGGCCAACAGCTCTTGCTCCTCTCCTGGAGCACCACTAACATCCCCCCATATCCACTTAAGTGTGACATTGACGCAACACCAGTTGGGCCCAGAAGAGCAGCCGAGTCCCCAGCACCCTAGCAACTCTGGGGAAAGGGTGGTGCAGCACACCAGGGAAACTGCTCCCAGGACAAAGCAGAATCTTGCACCTTATTCATGCTTCCCAGAGTCTCAAACCCTCCTGCCTGGGGCCATGTGACTGACAGCAACCCCACCCCCACCAGCAACTGGGCTGTCACACACTTTCATGAGCCCTGTGGATAGGCTCTCTCTGCTTGCCACTGGCCACTGCCACCAGGGCACTGAGGCATGTGCTCCCCATAGTCTGAGAGTTGCCTTCTGGGGTGACTGACGCTCTCAGCCAACTCACCCCTTTTCCCAGCAGCAGGGCCGCTATGTACTTGCCCACGTCCTGAGGATAGGCTCTTCTCCCCAGTGCAACTGTCAGACAAGCATGCTATCCAGAGTCTGGGGATAGCCTTACCCTGCCCTCCAGAGCCTTTACCTATGTGCCCTGAGGACAGGCTCACCAAGCCTAGCGTTGCACCCCCCACTGCCATGCCCAAGCCTGCTGCCTGGGAGCTTGGGGATTGTCCCATCCCATCAGTTGACCCAAATGCATATGTACACTACCAAAGGGCCTAATAACAGCCCCAGAATGCCTGCTGCCACCATCACCCTAACACACCATTCAAAGGTCCCCTATCCAGTTCACCAAATCCTACGTCTTTGGGCACCATCAGGAAGGCCAAAGGCAGGCCCAGCCCCCCAGGAACTGCCCTCCTCAGTCACCAAGCATACCACATGAGAGCCTACTTGGTCCACCGCTGTCAGCATCTGTGTACTCCTCCCTGGGACCTGAGAACAGTTCTGCCCAGCCTGCTACC
This sequence comes from Tarsius wallacei, assembly GCA_963574415.1. Lineage (NCBI taxonomy): Eukaryota > Metazoa > Chordata > Mammalia > Primates > Tarsiidae > Tarsius > Tarsius wallacei. The sequence continues at coordinate 15,452 of CAUYQG010169468.1, read as the reverse complement.
ACCACCGCCAGCATTCACTTTTACATGCCACCCAAATGCTCCGCCCAGCTCATCACAGCCACTACTAGCACCAGCATGTACCTGGGAACCTGATGGTTATCGCGCTGCTGCTATCACCTATGCCATGCACTCTGCTTAGGGGCCTGAGGGCTTGCCCATCTGCTAAACTCACTGCTGTCACTGCCAGCATCTGAGCAACCTGCCTGGAGGCCCAAGAATCAGCCTGCCTGGCCCCTTGAACACTGCTGTCCACGTACGCCATGCCCAAGAACAGGCATGCTAGGTCCACTGCTGCCACCACTGGGGGCTGAGGACAGACCCACCTGGCATCTCATTGCCCAGCAAAACCTCACTACAGCCTCCACTGACAACTGTATCCCACGTCACTGAAGAAATCACAGACCACACTGGCACCATTTACAGGCCAAAGAAAATCACATGAAATCTACGCCACTACACTCATCCAGAATCAAAGCTACAGTGCTCTGCCCAGCCAACACCCTGGATACACCTACGGAAAAAGTCTTCCCCTACAAAAGCCAATGCAAACAACTGGAAGGAGCAACTCTTACACCAGATGCACAGAGCATAAGATACATGAACAAGCCAGGAAATAGGATGCCTCTGGGGGAACACAATATTAGGTTGGTGCAAAAGTAGTTGTGGTTTCAGTCCATGAATTTTAAATTATTCTAACTAGGCTCAAACACATCTTTTTTCGTCCAAATAGAAACCATTACAATCAACACATTTTTGTCAAAGAGAAATGTTTGTTTATTCCTGTAGTGTAAAAATCCATGCTTTAGGATTTGACAATTCCTGGAAAGCGTTTTCTGCATCTTGCTAGTTGTGGAAGCGTTGTCCCTGGAGAAAGTTGTTGAGATGCTTGAAGAAGTGGTAGTCGGTTGGCGAGAGGTCAGGCGAATATGGCGGATAAGGCCAAACATTGTAGCCCAATTCGTTCAACTTTGAAGCGTTGGTTGTGCGATGTGTGGTCGGGCATTGTCGTGGAGAAGAATCAGGCCCTTTCTATTGACCAATGCTGGCTGCAGGCATTGAAGTTTTGGATGCATCTTGTCGATTTGCTGAGCATACTTCTCAGATATAATGGTTTCTCTGGGACTCAGAAAGCTGTAGTGGATCAGATGGCAGCAGACCACCAAACAGTGACTATGACCTTTTTTGTGCTAGTTTGGCTTTGGGAAGTGCTTTGGGGCTTTTTCTCGGTCCAACCACTGAGCTGGTCATCGCTGGTTGTCATGTACTATCCACTTTTCATCACACGTCACAATCTGATTGAGAAATGGTTCGTTGTCGTAGCGCAGAATAAGAGAATAAACTTCAAAATGCCATTTCCCCGGTCCTATCCTGGATCTCCTTAACCTCCAGAAGTACGAATTAGGAGTCTCAATGTTTTTTAAGGTCTCCTGGCATTTCTGATTATCAAGGTTTTGGAAGCTATTTGTGTAGTCGTATTGAACGGTTTAGATATACCTCAGGCAGGCATGGTTGCTCATGCCTGTGACCCTAGCACTTTGGAAGACTGAGGCCAAAGGATTGCTTGAGTCTAGGAGTTCAAGACCAGTCTGGGCAACATAGCAAGGCCTCGTCTCTATTAAGTAAATAAATAAATAATTAAAAAGTTAGCTGGGATAGTGGTGCACACCTGTATTCTCAGCTACTCAAGAGGCTGAGGCTGGAGGATCACTTGAACCCAGGAGTTTGAGGCTGCAGTAAGCCAGGAACATGCCACTGCATTCTAGCCTGGGTGACACAGTGAGATCCTGACTCAAAAAAAAATTTTTTTAATATATATATATATATATATATATATATATGAACTTGTAAGATATGCAAAATGAAATTAGGAGGTCCCTCCCAATATTACAGGTCTCTGATTTAGTTAACTATTCATTACATATCAAGTTCCCTTAATTGAAAAAAGTAATCTTGATTTTAAACCAATCATGGGATAACTATTCATTGCAAATAAAATTTGTTGTAACTACTTCTGAAATTCTGACATAAACATTTTTGACTATGGTACATATTTAATTGTTTACACTTTATGAAATGGTAACAATTCTCTTTAGTACATAAGTTATATGTGTTACTGTATTCATTGGAATAGACTAGGTTGTACTGTAGCAACAAACAATATCAAAGTCTCAGCGATTTAGCAGAGTATTATTGAATTTCTGTTCATTCTACAGCATGCCTGGGCACTCTCTAGGGCAGCTGTTCTCTGAATCCATCACTCTGCAGTTTCTATCTTAAGACACCTCCATCTTGACACGAGGCTTAAAGTTCACTGTTGCTAGAGAGACTCACAACTGGAAATTAAATGCTGTGGCCCTGAGGCAACCCTGACTGCCTCCATCGATCACATGGGTCACAGTTCACCAGAATTAGTCTTATTGTCCTATAATAAGTACGAGACTAAGGACCCTGCTGTAAACCCAGAATGAAATTCTGCTGTATGCCCAGAATAAGAGGATGACAGCACATTGGGAAGACTAGCAATATATATGGCACCACTGCAGTTTATTTCCTTTGACTCACTGGAAATACAAATTCTTTTGAGCAAGTTTATTTTTATTTTACAATTATACATTCTCACCATAGAATATTTTAAAAATACACCAATGTATACAGAAGAAAATTTAAAGTAACCACATACAATTTTTAATCAAAGTTGGAATCACAATGTTTACACTTGTTTGTGATATGCTTGTTCTCTTATCAGTATATCCAAATTCAATTTTTAATTCCAATTAGCTAATGACCATTGATTATGATTTCAGGCAAGGCATTTCTCTCTGGGTCTCAGTTACTCCTTCTCTAAAATAAGAATGTCAGAAGAGTAATCCTCTCCAAGATGCATTTAGGCTCTGGTGATTTGTGAATATATACAACTCCTGCTGCCTGTGCATTGTTCTCTCCCTTTCCAATGTCTCACAGGTTACACGCAGGACTCTTTGTACCTTGGGGAATAAAGACCTTGAACCATACTCCGTTGGAGTCCACTTTCAGGACCCAGAACAGCTCCCAGCAGCCTGGCTCCTGTCTGTCAAAGTGCTGTCCAGAGACCTCAACTGCTCTCACTGTGATGTGCAAATCTCCTTAGGACCCTGAGTCCCTCATTAAAATCATTGTTACATATTTTTTGCCAAACCACAGCACCACTATTTGGAACTGATGCGCCTCAGAATCTCTGGTTGGAAAAGAACATCGGAGGTTGTTTCTCCCAACAAAACGTAAATTCCTAAAACAAGGACTTTGTCTTGTTCACAACTGCACACTCTGTGACTTAGGAAAGTTTCTGGAACGTAGTAGGTACTCAACAAATACTTGCTCATTTGAATAAGTGAACCCAACTTACCCCTCCATTTTCTAGAATTCTCAAGAAGGTCTTACACAGCATCTGCTTTTATATCTCTTACAACTGGAAGAAGATTACCTCCTAAAGTAACCCATCCCATTGTTTCACTGAGAGACAGGTGTAACTAGGGGATGGTGTGGAACTCAATATATCCTCTACCTCAGCATCTAAGTCAAGAACTGAGGGGCAAAGGAGTGGCATGCCAAATGAGCAAAAGTCACTTCTGAAAGAGAAAATACAAGACTCAGACACAATAGGCTTCCCATTTGTAGTCTATATTTTGCTTTGCAGGATATTTATGTCCATTTTTATCCTAATTTGTGAGTTAGAGGCAGGATTTATTAAATTCAGTACAGGACCGCAGAGCTTTCTGCAATTTTAAAATATGTCACCAGGGGACGAACTTGTCTCTTAAATTGTCACTTCTCATTCCTGCTGCTTGGGGAACTGCAGAATCTTAGAGCGATGCCAAATTTGAAAAATAACCAGACATTTAGGTCCTGCCACTGACAACAAAGGAACGGTGCTAAAAGGAAGATTACCAAGCAAAGCAGATACTTGGTATACAGCACATCTAGTGAGAAAAGTGGAGAGAAATATCTCCTTTATCACTTATTAGATAGCCAGAGAAGAGTCAGAAAAAACGAAGCCAAAGACTGGATATTGTGGCTTCTAGGTGAAAAGGTTCCAGGGCCTTGCTGACCTGGAATCAGAGTCCTAAAGAAGTCACCTACTGGTGATAACTCACTCTCTAAATCTCTGGCAGTCTCATAAAATGGTAGGGCTAGGTGGAACTACAAGAGCATCTAGCCTGGAGAAACTGAGGCCCAGAGAAAAATAAATTACTTGCCCAAGGCCAAATGACGATAAGTTGTAAAACCTAAAACAAAACCCAGGAGATTATTTCACTGCCTATTTAATTGTTTGGCTGGTTGGGGGTGGTCTTGAAAGATAACCCTTTGGATGTAAGACAACCTAAAAGGGGGACCCAAAAAAACACTGGGATTATCTTTCGTAGGGTGGGTCTCTTGTAGGACTGGCTTCCCCCACTAGATAAGTGTTCTAGGAAGCCATTTGCATCAGTGTATCCACTAGTGTTGTGATAGGCTGCGTTTGGCTTCAGTGAATTTTTTTTGGCGATTCTTTCAATGTGTTTACCCATCATGATGGATGGTTTATGAGCACACCTGCCCACACTGCACTGAGTGTTCAGCAGTTTTTGCTCAAAAATGGCATGACCCCTGTGCCCCACCCTCCCTATTCACCTGATCTCGCCCCGAGTGACTTTTTTTCCCGTTTCCCTAAATGAAAAGAGTCCTCAAAGGGAAACGTTTTGCCAATGTGAAAGAGGTGAAACAAGAAACGGCAGCAGCACTAAAAGGCATCAAAATTGGTGACTTCAAAAACAGTTTTGAGCAGTGGAAGAAGTGTCTCAGTAGGTGTATTGCATCAAATGAAGAGTACTTTGAAGATGACTAAAGTTTAAACATGTAAGAATACACAATTGTCTTTTGGGGAGGTCTCTCCTCATAACCTCTATTGGTGACTAAGACTGGTCTTTGTAGAAGGTGTTATTGACTGTGATATATTTGCTCAAAAGAGGAAATATAGAGAGAAAAGAAGAGAAGAAGGAAGAAAGGAAGGAAGGAAGGAAGGAAAGGGTGAAGGAAGGAAGGAGAGAGGGAGGGCAGGGGAGGAGGGAGGGGAGGAGGGAGGGAGGGAGGGAGGGGAGGAGGGAGGGAGGGAGGGGGAGACAAGAGTTTTCTGATGTCCTTGTCTCTAGGCAGCCTTGGTTGCTGTTCTGCCTTCCTAGCAACTGCAGCTATGCTGCATTGTTGGAAGTATTCATTTTGTTCAAAATCAAAGATGAAGGATAAACTCCCAAAACAAAAGGCATTTTTCTTCCAAGAGCTTAAATAAATCATAATTCAAGGACAAAAGAGTCAAGGGTGAGCAATCCCTCAAAAACCATCTGCAGAACAATTAAGCCTTGCCAATAGCAAACTCATTTCTGAAGTGTAGGCTTGGAAAACCTTGGAAACCAGAACTAGAAAGGCCCTTGGAATCATGGCCTTGGATTCCTCACTTTGCAAATGAGGAATGTGAGTCTCAGAGGGGAAGGGACAGGGTCATAACTCAAATGCTTTCAGAGGCCATGGAAGTGAAGCAAGCTGAGGTCAGATAAGAGATATTTCAGATATGTTACAGGAAATGTGTGACTTTCCCCCTTAAGAAAAACAATAGAGCAATTATTTGATAAATGGCAAGAGCACAGGCTCCCAGGAATGGGGGTAAGAGTAGGTACCTGAAAAGCCCCTGATAGAAGGGGGAAATTTATATCTGACTCCATTTGGTTACTATCATATAGGGATGTGACCCCCAAATTTTCCAGATATTGTTACTTTTTTAATTTTAAAAAAAGTTCTTAAAATGCTCCAATTTTTTAAGTGTTAGCAACAAATTTGAATTCATTACAACCCAAAGAGATTCAGGTTTCTGGTTTGTGCCTTCTGGCCCAGGGGAAAGAAGGATGGTAGGGAAGAGGCCATCGGGGAAGTCCTGGGCTCCAGTTTCAGCTCAGCCATCCACATGCTGTGTCACCTCCGAAACCACTTCTTTGACGTCTCCCTCACCTGAAATGTGAGAGAGATGAAGTAGGTAATCTCCGAGGTTTGATCTGGCAGTCTCTGGGCTTCTGATGGTCTTTGCAGAAGGAGATTCTAAATCAGCAAGGCACTGTGGGAAGATCATGGGCTCTGAAGGCCAAAGGTCCAGCAAACTCCTGTGTCTCTCCATGTCCCTATCCCATGGGAACTTCAAACTCCACATACTCAAAACCGGGCTTATCAGCTCCCTAAATGGTTCCTCTGCTGGTCTTCCCCACCGTAGAGGGCGTCACCCCTCACTCAACCACCCAACTCAGAACCCTTACCCTTGTCTTCTGCCCTCATCCAATCAGCAAATTCTGTCCATTTCACATCTGACCTCTCAACTCGGCTCACTTCCTTCCATCTTCAGCTCCATCCTCCCAACCCAGGCAGCCATGACTTTTCACAGGAGTCACTCCATCAACCTCCTGTCTCCCCTTCTTCATTCTTAGCCCCCTTCAGTCTACTCTTCACATTGCGGTCCGTTATCTTTTTATAACAATACAAGTATGTCTTCATGGGAATCCCCGTTTTTCAAAATGTATATAAATGAAAGGGCACAAGGGTAAGTGTGTTACGTGACTGTATTGCATAGTGATGAAGTCTGGGATTTTCGTTTATCCATCACTCAAGTGACACACATTGTCCCCATTAGGTAACTTCTCATCCTCCATCCCTCCTTAGCACTCCCACCCTTCCAAGTCTCCAATGTCTATCATTCCACACTCTATGTCCGTATATCCATATTATTTAACTCTCACAAGCGAGATCATGCAGTGTTTGTCTTTCTTTGTCTGAGTTGTTTCACTTAAGATAACGGCCTCCAGCTCCACTCGTGTTGGTGCAAAAAAGGAATGAAACTGGACCCCTGTAACTCGTCACATACAAACATAGACTCAAGATGGATTAAAGCCTTCAATGTAAGACCCAAAACTGTAAAAATACTAGAAGAAAACGTAGGAAAATGCTTCCAGTCATTGGTCTAGACAAAGAGCTGCCTTTATAAAATACACATTCCCAGCTTAAAATCCTACAGAGGTTGTCCTCAAGATGAAATCCAAACTCCTTAACATGAGGGGCTGGTTTTTTTCTGGCCCATGCTCATGCGCTAGCCTTTTCTCTTGCCACTGCCCTGGACTGATGAAATTCTGGATAGAAGAAATTATCACTTGTTCACCAGCGAGTTCCCAGAACCTAGCACAGGGTCTGGCCTCTGACAGCCATGTGCTATTTAATAAGTGAATGAGTGAATATATGAATCCAAGGACTCTGTCATCTACTAGGTATGTGACCCTAGAGTATGCATGCTCATTTTTTCCACCTGTAAATGTACCTGTCCTTACAGATTCTGAAGAGCACTTTCGACAAGAGTATAATGAGCTTTAGAACCTATAAAAAGCAGAACTAGACATAAGGTGCTACATGCCTTCTCTGTGCTTCCATTTCCTGGCTCAGAACCTACCTGCCTTCCGTTCCAAGGCTGTCAGCAGCTACCGTAGGGGCAGAAGCTGTTCTGGGCACCCAGGGGTCATGGGACTGTCCAGCAATCTTTCATCAGTCACCTAAGTTTTACAACACAACATCATGGGCTAGCTGCAATGCAGGGTTCACTTTGCAGCTGAGTTCTGTTGGCGTTCTCACATGCAAGTGGATCGTCTACATGTTGCGATCATCTACATGTTGCACACCCTCTGGTCCTAGCAGTAATCCCTTTCTGTGCCCAGACCCGGGCACGCACCACCCACCATCCACAGTCTGCTGGGCCAGAAGCCATAACAAGGGGCCCTGTGGTCCCTATAGTCCCTGTCACCATGCACTGGCCTCTTGATGTGCATTTGGTATCTTCATCGTGGCATATTCATTCACTTAAGTGCTTCCAGGAAAAACAGTTCTGTGTAACCCACACTTCGCTTTTAACTTTTATTTAATTTTTTAAAGAGTGCTTTTAACCCTCAAAAACAAAAATCAGCTTGTTTTGTATATAAGAACTGTTTTTCTTAACTAATAAATCAAGTACAACCCATGGGGGAAAAAAGAATCTAACGACCCTAGTACCTGCCTCATAGCCATAAAGTGTGAGTTAGTATATGTAACATGCTTTGAAATGTACCTGGCACACTGTAAGTAGTTACTAAACAAACAAGTGACAGTGATAACTGATTGTAACACTCTGAGGTGCCCAGTGTAGTGCATATTTGCACCTTTGGGGCAGCTCTTTTGTTGACAGTTTCCTGATCTCCTTTTGGGTGAAGACTTAATGGAACACCAATTAAGGTGTTCCCTTCCCTAGTCAGTAAGGTAAGATTACAACCGGAATTCAGCCAAAGTTCTGAGTGGCAAAAAGGAAGAGCAAAGAGCTAGCTGCTCATATATCCCTAAGGTGACACCTGGGTCTCCAGAGTCATGTAACGATATTCTTAACCCTGCAGACTTCTGGAACTTTCTGACTTCCACCTTTCCAAGGCCAGTTCTTCAGTCTCTCCGTTCACTCCTGACCTTCCCCACGGCCTTCCAATACATTCCCCCTTTGCTTGAGTTAGTCCATGGTCATTTTTGCGGCTTGTTGCCAGAGACCCTTGGCCATGCACTGCAGCGGGGTCAGGAAACTGGTCATCCATGAACTCGCTGTGAGACCTCAGACAAGGCATTTCTCCTCCTGGTGCCCCAGTATCCTCCTTCAAAAGTGGTAGTTTTTGGTCAGGTTGGTTGTCCCCAACCTGGCCAGTCAGTGAATCATCTGAGGAACTTCTTTAACACTGAGCCTCATCTGGATCCCACTGAATTAGATTTTCCAGGGGTGGGAGCCTCCAAGTTCATATTTTTACATCGTTCACCCAGATGATTCTGAGACACAGGCAGCTGTGTACTGAGTTAGCCGGCTTCTGATGGCCCTTCAAAGCAGAACGACTGGGATTCTCTGTGCTTCGGTGATGCTCTCTAAGATACCCAAGGTTCATGCCTGGTTTCATCAATCTCCCCATTTAGAAATCTCTCATCACTTGAGCCCAGGAATTTAAGGCTGCAGTAAGCTATGATCACATCACCACACTCCAGCTGGGTGACAACGTGAGACCCTGTCTCTTAAAATAATAATAATAATAATAATAATAATTCATTAAAGGGATTTTTTTTTTGAGTTGGAGTCTCACTCTTGTCGCCCAGGCTGGAGTACAGTGGCATGCTCATGGCCACCGCAGCCTCAACCTGCTGGGTTTAGGCAATCCTTCCACCTCAGCCTTCCACCTCAAACACATGCCACCATGCCCAACTAGTTTTTGTGATTTATTGTAGAGACGAGATCTCACCGTGTTGCCCAGGCTGGTCTCAAACCCCCTGGGCTCAGGCAATCCTTTTTGCCTTGGCCTCTCAAAGTGCTGGGATTACAGGATGAGCCACTGCACCCAGCCTAAATGGAATTTTTTAAAAGAAACCTCCTGTGGTGTCCCACCACATTAGAATAAAATCCAAATTCCTCTCCTGGCCTTCAAGGCACTGTGCAATCTGGCTCCTCTCCTGTCTCATCCCTCACTCTGTCATCCTGCCGTGCCTAGAAGAGAATGTTCTGCCCGGGAAGTGCTTTCCCTCCTCTATGTGCTGGTTACAACTCTCTTGCCACTCAAGTCTCTGTTCAAATGACATCTCCTCTGAAAGACCCGATTGGAAGTGGCAGCTCTGCACCTTTGCTTGTCACCCCACCCTATGTTCCTTTCCTTCATTGCACCTACTGTTGTCTGAAATGATCCTTCTGTTTGTCATTAAAGCTGGCTCATTGTCAGTGTGTCCCCACTAGAATGTAAGTCCCGTGAGAGCAGGGAAGCTGACTGCCTTGTTCTCGGTACACCCCGCTTCCGAAATAGTAGCAAGCTCAGAGTAAGCCCTCAAGAAAATATGTGTTGACGAACACAAGAGAGGGTCAGCTAGAAGCCCACAATTCATCAGCATGTAACTTACTTATGTAGCAAATCCTCACTTGTACCCCACAACTCTAAACTAAAAGAAAAGAAAATATGTGTTGACTAATATGCTTTGCACGAGCTCAGAACAATGACCACAGAAGAGAAAAAGCTCTGATTCTCACACCTCCAGAGACAAGTGTTCCTGATGTTTCTTTCTGGGATCAGCAGCCAGGCGACCTTGTCCTTCACCTTGAGCTGATAGGCTGGTGTCTGCAGCTCCCAGAGGGCTGGCCCAGATCTGTGGCTAGCCCCTACAGGAAGATCACACCACACATCCCCCACCCGCATCAACCCCAGCAGTTGGTCTCAGCTAAGGTTCTCCTCTGAGAAGCCTCTAACGCCCTTGGCTTCGGGCCTGCAGCCAGGAAATACGACTCCGGAGGTGAGCTCTTAGAAGCACCAGGATGCCCTCTCCCTTCAAATCAATCGTTTCACATAAAGCTCTGCTTTTGATTATCCCATCTTCATCCCCATAGCATCCGCTCCAAGTCCCAAATCCTTGAGACACAGCACTCGGGTACTATTCCTAGAACACTGAAAGGATTAGCCTTGCTGATTTCAGTGTGGGAATAATATCCAGCTTTCACTGAAAGATCCCACCAAAATTAGGTTCATGAATCCCGCGTACCCATTTGCCCTAACAACGACACTAAAGTCCTGGCCACACCAACCCTAAGGGTCTAGCATCAGAAAACCCTCCTGGAGACTTGCTCATAGAGCTAAGTGTTAGAACTATCTCAAATTCTTTATAGAAGTGAGTAGAAGAAAGGCAATGAAGACAGAAGGGAAATAAAATATAAGCTAGCAAAAAAAGTGACCTAACTTTGCCACTTGCAGTACGTGGGTTGGGTCTGTTTCCTTCTCTCTGAAATAATCATTCCAGCATTCAACAAAAATATATTGAATACCTACTATACAAGGAGCCCCCACAAAAAAAAACCCCAGAATTTACTTATTTAAAAGATGTGTATTTATTCTCACATGTTTAAACTTTAGTCACCTTCAAAGTACTCTCTGTTTGAAGCAATATACCTATCGAGACACTTTTTCCACTGCTCAAAATAGTTTTTGAACCCAACAATTTTGATACCTTTTAGTGCTTCTGGCTTCTTTGTTTCACTTCTTCCACATAGGCAAAATGCTTCCCTTTAAGGGCTTTTTCCATCCAGGGAGAGAAAAAAAAAGTTACTCGAGTCAAGATTGGGTAAATAAGGAAGGGAAGGGCACAGGGGTCATGCCGTATTTGGTCAAAAACTGCTGAACACTCAGCTCAGTGTGAGCAGGGGGGTTGTCACAGTGGAAGAACCAGTCACCTGTTTGCCACAACTTGGGATGTTTCTTCCACAAATTGTGGCACAACCTTCTCAAAGTTTCCAGATAAAATCTTTGGTTAACCATTTCATCCAGAGCAACAAATTTCAAGTGTACTATGAGGGGCCCACCCTCCAAAAGATATTTCTGGGGGTTTTTTTTGGGTCCCCCCTCATATATCATGCACGGTCCTAGACTTAGGATATATCAATTATCCAAACAGATAAAGATGCCTGCCCATGAGGCCCTTGTATCCTCGTGAGAAAATACAGACATTTAAACAGGAAATATTAAATACAAAAAATATCTAATTTATAACTAGTAAATAAATGTATTAACATAGAATCTCTTCTATGTTATAAGAAATATATAAAATATGTAATATGACAACAAAGTTTATAAAGAAATTACCCAATATGTTAGAAGGTAAACTGTCATTATAAAAGAAAAGATGAAGGGTGATTGGGACTCCTGAATGAGCAGGGAAAAGCAGGTATTAGTCATACATAGAGAGGTCAGAGTAGGCCTCATTGAGAAAATTACACTTGAGCAAAGACTTGAAGGCTATAAGGGCATTAGTTCTTTGTAACTGACTGTTTCCCTTTCTTCCTGGCATCTGACATGATCAGAACCAAATCTGAGACTCAAGCACAGTCCTACAGGCCCCTGTTGTCTCTTGTTCCTTGGAAAGGCAGGACAGGACACTGATTAAGGGCATGGTTCCAATATCAAACTGGATTCAAACACGAGCTCTACCGCTTACTGGCTACATGACTTAGGACATCACATTTCATTCCTCCAAGTCTCAGTCTCCCATGCTTTCCAATGAAGATAATAATAGTCCTTACCTCACAAGACTCTTTTAAGGATTAAATGACATAATGTACGAAAATTCCTCTGCACACAGGAAGAACTCGATAAAAATCAGCTGCAATTATTGAGCCTTGGTCTGTCTCTCAAAGTTTATTTACATTTTCCTTGGTCCTGATTCTTCATCCTTATTGATATTTTAACATTGTTTTATGGTTGCTGCTGCTGTGGTAAGCTACCTCAAATCCTTTGTGGATTGGGGTGGGTTATAAATAAGTAAGTAAATAAATAAAATGAGGATAGAGAAACATTTTCACTGAAGCAAAACATTTCATTACCAAGAGGGTGAATTGCAAGTGAGACCAAAAGCAAGAAATATTGACTCTAATCTCTGACAGTCTATCAAAAACCACTAGCAAGACACGGGTTTCTCAGACCATTTTTCTCTCCCCACTTCCTCTTTCTCAAGTCCCTCCTGCTCTCTTCATCAAGAGGGAAAAAGAGTTATACAACCTCACAAACTACTTCATTGCAATAGGCCTCAGAGAACCTTCCTTTCTCATATGAGGCTAGTGAAATTAAGGTAAAGGAGGAGATAACCTAATTACTTTTATTTGGAGTTGCACCAATGTTTCAGAGAAAAAATATATCAAAGAGGTCACTTTCTGTGGATTGATAGGGTTAGGGAAGAGGGGTGCTATTATGTGAACAGAGTCAAGACACAGGCTAGAATCTCATTACTGACCTTCATTAATGAGCCCTGTGGCCGTGGGAAACCCCCTAGACTTCTCTGTGCCTCAGTTTCCTCACTGCTGATAACAGTACCTCCTTCCTAAGGTGCTTGTTCAGGTTAAAGGAGAGAATGTAGGAAAGCAACGCGGATAGCTTATTTTTAAAGCCCTCAATAAATGTTGGACTTTCCTTCCTTAACTGCGCACCCCAGAGTGATGCTCTTCACTAAGAGAGTGGACAGGGCAGAAGTGGGGTGAAAGCCTAGTTTAGATCTCTCTCTATCTGATAGAAACACACTACAAGAAACAAAGAAGAAAGATCTTTTTTTAGGCCCTACTTCTTTCTAGAGATATTATCACACTTCTTCTTCACTGTAATGCTTTGAGATGGGCATTATATTCACATCTGACAGCTGTGTCTGGGATTTGAACCCAGAACCCACAGCTAGGAATGTTTGGGAGGCAGCTCTAGCCTTCCAAAGTTGCCTCCACCACAGGACGTCCCATGCAATGCTGACAGAATCCTTTCCCAACCCTGTGAAGTCCCAGCCCACCAGGAATACCATGACCCTGTGACTTCTGAGCATCTGGGCCAGGCTGGCCCTGCTGAAGCTCTCTGAGCCCCTCTTCCTGACCTTCTCTCCATCAGCCCTAAGGGCTTTCACTGTTAGGGCATCTCAGCATCTGTGAGCATGGCCTCTGGAATTGGCTAGATCTGAACTTGAAACACACACCCCTTCAATGACCTTAAGCAAGCCACTTATTCTTTCCGGTTCCTCTTCTGAAATCAGAGACATCAAAATGCCTACTTCCCAAAGTTGTCATGAAGATTAAATAGATCAGTGCTCTGACAACACACAAAACAGTGCCTGGAGTACACTAAAGTGCTCATTTATGCTAGTCGCTATTGTTCCACTGACGCAGTCAGGGGAATATCAGTCTTATGCTGAACGCTGCTGATGTCACCCTTAGAAAGAGCAGGCCCTTGCACACTAGCTAACACATCCACCCACACTTCCATACATCCCAAGTCATGTGGCCTGGTTATCTGGCATTTAATCCTTTCCCAACCCTATAGAAAACTCCCTGGGGGTAACACAGGGACCTAGCTGGGCTCTTGCCCCTCCCAGGAGAAAAAAATAAAGAGACCAATCAAGGCACAGCATAGGGCTTTCCAGTCAGTGTCCTTGATCCATGAACATGTACTGATGGGTCCTTCCGTACTGGGCACTGGAGAGAGAGAAGATACTCAGCCCTATCTCCCAGCAGTTACAGTGCCCCTAGGGAAAAAGACAAGGAAACACTCTCAGAGTGGACAGAAAGGAATGGGGGCTGAGTGCCCTCCATATTGGGGAGGTCCATGGAGAAGAAGGTGGCATTTAAGCTGGACCTTAAAAACCAGACAAGACAGGAGAAGAAAGCATTCCAGACTGGAAGGACAGCCTGAAGGAGGACCAGAGATGGGAAAACACAGGGTTTGTTTAGAGAACAGAGTAGTTTGGTGGGGTGGAGGCCTGGGACGTGAGAGGACTGAGGTAACAGCCAGCACTGAAAGGCCAGTACCCCAGGAACAGGGAACGCATAACTATCATAAAGAGAATGGGGAGAGTGAGCCTGCCATCTTAAATTGGATAGTCACAGTAAGTCTCTCCGAGGTGACATATTGAAGAGATAAAGGAGCAGCCATGAGAGGTGGGGAGGAGGAACAACAGTGCAAAGGTCCTGAGGGCACAGGGTGGATGTCAGGTTGGTGAGGCATTGAAGAGGCCAGTGTGACTGGAGCAGGGGAGGAAGGGGGAACGTAAGAGAGGTTAAAGAGTTAAAGGGAGCCAGCTCACGAAGGGCCTTGCAGGTCATTATGGGGGCTTTAGCTTCCTTTCACATGGATGAAATAGAGAGCCATTGTAGGATTTCCAGAAAGGGAACGACGTGATCCGACTTACGTTTTAAAGGGATCGCTCTGCCTGCCTGCCGTGTAGAGAATCAACTGCAGGGGGCCAAGAGTGGAAGCTGGGAGACCAGCAAAGAGGCTACTGCGGAAATCCAAGCGAAAGAGGATGGCGGCTGGAACCTGGGTGGTGGCCATGAGCTGGCTCGCCTCAGTTTCCCCGTGTAAAAATGGAGCGGAGGATCCCTGCCCTGTGTGAAGCCCAGCGCCTCAAAAAGCCCCATCGGAGTGGAATGCGGGAACCCTCCGGCCACCGGGGTGACAGCCGGGGGGAATGCGGGATTGTGCGCGCATGGGCAGCTCCTCGCGCATCCGAGCCCCTGGTGCCCACGCGAAAGCCAAGACAGGTGCGCGCCCGCGACGCGCGTCAGGAGGGCGAGACCCTGTGGGGGGAGGGGGGCGTCCACTCGTTCGAGCTCCCAGGGCCGAACCGGGAGGAGTGGGAAACCGGCGCCTCCTCCGAGTCCTGGAACAGGTCCCGGGCGCCCGGCTTGGTGTGCGCCCGGCTATGCGGCCGCCCGGCGTGCGCTGGTGTGGGCATCGTGCAGGGGGGGGGGGGGGCCCGGGGGGGGGGGGGGGGGGGGGGGGGGGGGGGGGGGGGGGGGGGGGGGGGGGGGGGGGGGGGGGGGGGGGGGGGGGGGGGGGGGGGGGGGGGGGGGACGGCGG
>CAUYQG010169466.1:0-23621 GCA_963574415.1 Tarsius wallacei | reverse complement strand
CCAGCTGATTTTTTGATTTATTGTAGAGATGAGGTCTCGCTTGCCCAGGCGGGTCTCGAACCCGCGGGCTCAGGCAATCCACTCACCTCAGCCTCCCAAAGGCGCGGGATTACAGGCTGAGCCACCGAGCCCGGCTACTTTTTGTTTTTTAATGATGCCTTTTGATTAGCAAATTTTTAACTATAATAGAGTTTAATTGTTCCATGTTTTTATTGTTAAAGCTTTTGTGCCTTGTCCAATAAATTATTGCCTATTACAAGGTCATGAAGAAATACCTATGTTTTCTTACTCTATAAGCTTCATACTTTTAATTTTTATGTTTATATCTATGATATATATCCATTAATTTTTGCATATGGTGACAAAGGGGTCATTTTCTTCCCTGTGGCCCAAATTCCACCTCCAGGAAACTAGAATCAATTGTTCAAGTATAATCTATGGACACCCTTATGTTACTGAATATAGAAATACACCAAAGAGCATTACTGAGCCATTTAAGACCCTCTTCAAGATGATGCCAATCTACTCTTGCAACTTTCAGCATCATCTCTTTCCTACATACACCAGATAATCCAGATAACTAAACTTCCAACACTATTTAATTCCATATGCCAGTCCTTATTCCTGGAACTTCCGATTCTTTTTCTTTATTTGTGGATGCCCTACTTACCCATTAAGCCTTAACTCAAATGCTACCTCTTATTTCCTTGTCTAATTCCCACACTTACTTCTCTGCTTTAACTTGTTTAATAATCTTGACTTTTGTATGCATCTTGCTTGTTCTTTAAAGCAGGTCATATTCATTTTTAAACCACTCAAAGAAGCTGGTATCAAGTTGCACATGGTAGATGCTCAATAAAGGATTATTTCATTAAATTTTAATAAATTTAGGGGTTTGGAAATATCATTTTTTTGTTGAAAATTTTCTTCATCTCCTACCTTGTCTTAGACAATGTGCTTCTTGATGCTTACTAAATAATTCATAGCAGGATACAAGTAAACATCTAAGCAAATGACATTCTGGAAAAATATGCCTCTTTTTAACAGAGAAACTAAAACTCTTCAGAATTCAAGCCCAATAGATCAGTTGAGATACAATTAAATTTTCATGCATTTAATAATACTGTTGAAAGAAGGTGTAACAATTTTAATCAAATATCAGTTAACCTACAGATTTTTCTATGTATAAGAAAAAAAAGAAAGCGAAGAAAAATAATCCAAATTTCAGAGTCATTTAAAATAAAATATATGTTGTAGTTACAAAATACCTTCATTAAAGGGTTTAGTGGTGATATCCTGTATTTTTGGTCTCTCACGTCAACCTTACTTATAAAAGCTTCCAAATGAAGAAACCAAGCATAAGCTAAAGTCTGTACTTATTTAATTAATTGAAAGCAAGTATGTTTTCCAAGGTCATAACATTAAAGAAGAAATCGATCAGTTAAAAGAATATAGTTCTTTCACCAGTTCCTGTCTTGGGTGTGTGCAATATAAACCAATCTTGGTTAAGAAAGGAAAAGCAATTCATCGGCAGAGTACAGAAACTCTTACAGAATCAATGAGAATGTTAGACAGCCAGGTTTCAGATAGGTTGGGAACAAAGTACTTAGGCAGCAGAAACAAATAGAATGTTTATCTGGGCACCCACCAATAAGATGAGTCAGTTTGTTAGCCTCAACCCCTTTCTCACTCTTCTCCAGATTTAAATTAGAGAGAGAGAGAGAGAGAGAGAGAGAGAGAGAGAGAGAGAGAGAGCACGAGAGAGAGAGAGACACTCTAGCTTGGTTTGGATCTTTCTTGCTGTGCCCTTAGCTGGGGGAAGGCAAGGGCACTATGATGAACCATATGAAAAAGAATGGCAGGAAGTTTAGCTCTTGGAGAAAGACTGAGCATCAGTATTGGAAAAAAAGAGGAATGAAGGGTGGGTGGTCAAAGACAGCAGATGTCTTTTTAAACTCCAGTGCATCACCTCCCCCTACTCCAAGAATTTGCTCACACTTGACCAGGAACCAATGCTTTCCTTGTAATAAAGAGAATTGAAACTTGTAGTAAACAGTGAAGCGTGTATATCATCTGGCACTTATTTGACTGTAGCTGCAAAGAATGAATTAGCTTATCTTACTCATCAAAATTGTCCACAAAATAAAAAAGCTTTTAAACACAAGCAATGATCTACATTTTCACACACCATTCAGAGGAAATAAAAACTCAAGGTTAGATAGAATGCTGTCATGATAGCTTTTTGTTATGCTTGTGTGTGTTCTCTCATTCACAGGGGCATGAAGCCCATGATGAAAAAAAAAACAGGGTTATCAGTGAGCTCCACGTGCCTCCTTTGACTCAACCTGCAGTCTCTGAAAATGCATTTATTAATAACAACAACAATAATAACAATAATAATCTATTTAATGAATGTATACGCATATAATATTCAAGGAGCAGTTAAAATGCTTATTGTCATGCAATGTTAACAGTCAATAAAACATTAAGGTTTTCTTAGCATTTGGAGTCAAGTTCATGAAAGATGACAAAGGACAAGAGCAGTTAATTGTGCTCAGGTTTTTCTCATTGTAGTGAACACTGAGATGCATCACTCAGATACAACTTCAGGCTTATTCCTCAGCAGGGAGAACTGCTAACTGACAACTTCTACTTATCAGCTTTTCCTGTGAATTGATGTCAGCTAAAGAGTTCTGTTGTGCCCACCAGCAGCTTACAATCAATGACTAGGCAGACAATGTAGAGGTACAAAATTTGCAGCCCTACCAGGTCAACCCTCTAGTGCTATCCCAGCTTTAGTAGAGCTTCCTGCAGGTTTGGCTGTGGTCTTTGGTGAGACTACATCACAGCACATTTTCTCTCTCTGACAATCCTGCTGCCTTCCATTCTCTCACAAAGATCCACAGAGCACTTCTGGCTTATTATGTGCATCTTTGAGTTGGTTTATCAGGGAACATGACTTGCACAACCATAAAGCAGGGATTCTCATTAATGTAGTTTTTGTAGAGTAGAGCCAGTTATGACCAGATGTCAAATATGAAGCTTGGAATGTTCTCCTGGCTGCCACCATCTCTGCTGCTCTTTCCTAATCAAGATTATGCTATTTTTCGGTACACAACAAGAGCTATATCCACACTGCTAGCACTGGCACATCACTGTATCTTGGAAGTCAAGAAAGTTCTCTTGACAAGGAATCAGGAAATCTGGATTCTATTTTGGGCCAGTTGCTTCGTCACTGCAGAATACTAGACCATCAGGCCATAAACTCTCAATTTCTTCCAGCAGCAGAGACCAACACTGAGCCCACAACATGACACCATTCTCCAGGGTGATCAGTCAGTTTCCTGGTGGCAGGTTGATTACATTGGACTATTTCATAAATAGGGCAATGTTTTGTTCTTACTGAAATAGACACTTATTCTGTATATGGATTTGCCTTTCCTATACACAATACTTCTGCCAAAACTGCTTTCTGTAGATTCACAGAATGCCTTATCCATGGTCATGGTATTCCACACAATATTACTTCTGAAGAAGAAACTCATTTCACAGAAAAGAGTCTAGTAATGGACTCATGCTTATGGGATTAATTGATTTTACTATGCTCTCCATCATACTGAAGCAGGTGGCTTGATAAAATTGTAGAATAGCCTTTTACATTTGCAGTTATAGTGCTATATAAGTGAAAATACTTTGCAGGGTTAGGGCAAGGTTCTACAGAAAGATGTTTATACTGTGCATCAGCATTCAGTATATAGTACTATTTCTTCCATAGCTAGAATTCACAGTCCAGGAATCAAGAAGTGAAAATGGGAGTTGCACCACTCATCATTACCCCTAGTGACCTACTTGCAAAATTCTCGCTTTCTGTTTCTGTAACTTTACGCTTTAATGGCCTAGAGGTCTTAGTTCCAGAGAGCAGAATGCTTTCACCAGAAGATACAATGATTCCATTGACCCCCAACCTCTTTTGGGCTCTTTATGCCTCTGAGTCAACAGCCAAAGGAGGGAGTAACAGTGTTGGCTGTAGTGATTGATCCAGATTTCCAATGGGAAAATTGGATTACTAATCCATAATAGAGGTAAGAAAGAGTTTGCTTTCCTTAGGAGAAGAGGAAGAGGAATTCCCTTAGGGCATCTCTTAGTATTACCATTCCTTGTGATTAACATCCATAGGAAATTACCACGTCCCAATTCAGGCAAGTCTAAGAGTGGCCTAGACTCTTTAAGAATGGCCCAGACCCTGGCTGGGAGCAGTGACTCGCCTGTAATCCCAGCACTTTGGGAGGCAGAGGCAAGAGGATTGCCCGAGCCCAGGGGTTTGAGACAAGCCTGGGCAACTTTTTGTGTGTGTGTGTGTGTGTGTGTGTGAGACCTTGGCTTTATAATAAATCACAAAAACTAACCAGGCATGGTGGCGTGCATCTGTAGTTCCAGTTACTTGGAAGGCTGAGGCAGAAGGATCGCCTAAGCCCAGCAAGCTGAGGCTGTGGTGGCCATTAGCATGCCACTGCACTCCAGCCTGGGTGACAAGAGTGAGACTCCAACTCAAAAAAGAGTAGCCCAGACTCTTTTCAGGAACGAATATTTGTGTCATCTATCCAGATAAAGAATCGCAAGTTGGGGTAAAGGGGAAGTCAAATAGGCAGTAGAAGAAGGTAATTATAAGTGTCAGCGACAACCTTGTGACCAGTTGCAGAAATAAGGACAATGCTTGTCATGAGTGTTTTTTCCTAGTTTTTTAAGATTGTGTGTGTGTGTACACACATATATTAAGAAAATATATTTGGTTTTGTTCCTTTCTCATTTCTTCATCATGTAACATAAGATTTATTGACCTTGTATCAGTATTTGAGTACTGTTATTTTATATCATAGTATTTCAGTTATAGGCTATCAGGAGTAAACATCATCCAAAGACTTTACTTCCGTTTCTGGGAAAGGGATTAGAGTGGCTTTGGGTGTGCACAGGATAGCTGCATCATGTTAGCACTATTCCCTTGTTATTGTCTTTATTTACAGATTCAGTATAATTTAAGGGGCTGTATGTAGGTGCCAAGTTGACTAGGGGTAGACTTGTAATGGTTAATTTTAGGTGTAAATGTGACTGGATTAAGAATTACCAGCCGGGCTCGGTGGCTCAGCCTGTAATTCTGCGCCTTGGGAGGCTGAGGTGAGCCTGACCCTGCGGGTTCGAGACCCGCCTGGGCAACTTGGTGAGACCTCATCTCTACAATAAATCAAAAAAATTAGCCGGGTGTGGTAGAGTGCACCTGTAGTTCCAGCTACTTGGAAGGCCGAGGTGGAAGGATCACTGAAGCCCAGCAGGTCAAGGCTGCGGTGGCCGGGAGTGGCCACTGCACTCCAGTCTGGGCGACAGAGTGAGACTCCAACTCAAAAAAAAAAAAGAATTACCTAGATAATTAGTAAATAATTATTTCTAGATATATTTGCAAGGGTGTTTCTAGGGAAGATTGGCTTGTGAGTCAATGAACTGAGTAGGATAGATCTTTCCTAAATGTGGGCATGTACCATCCAGTCAGTTGGGGGCTCAAACAGAACACAAAAAAACAATATCCTCTCTCTTCTACATCCTTTTCCTCCTGTCCTTGGGTGTTGAAACTTCAGACTCTCTGACTTTTGGATTCCAGGACTCACATAAGTGGCCTCCTGTGTTCTCAGGCCGTTGGCCTCAGACTGAGAATTATGCCATTTGCTTCCCTGGTTTCCCTGGTTCTAAGCTTTCAGACTTGGACTGAACCATTCTACCTGCATCTCAGAGTCTTCAGCCTGCCATGGGGTTTCTCAGTCTCCACAACTGTGTGAGCCAATTTCCCTAATAAATTCCCTCTCATCTATATATGTATCCTATTGGTTCTGTCTCTCTGGAGAATACTGAGTAATACAGTAACCTTCACACACACTCTCATTTCTCTATTATCCACATATATAGTCTTAATTTGTTGACTCTTTCATCACATCTCAGAGTATCCCTCATTTTACCCCTCAGTGCATCAGGGAGCGTTGGCAAAAAAGGACAGCTTTGGAGACCTTGGGGCATGTCTGATCAAATTCCAGTATGCAGTATGGATGCCTGGTTCAGCCATTGCTTTATTCTAGGCTCATCTCTCTTCTTAGCCTTGGTGGAACATGATTGAAGAGCTTGTTCATAATACAGAGGGCAGATACCTCACTCAAAGAATAGATTTCTCCCACTGCCAAAGTTCTCAAAGGATCATGACGCCCTTTGGCTTCTCAGCTTTCTTCTTTATATTTTAAGTGGATAACTATTCATTTTTTCAAAGCATTCTTCCCATATATTTCTAGACAAGGTGTCTGACTAAATTGCATTTTGTAACACATGCTGACTGCAAGCTAATAAAAGAATAACCAGATAAGTAGTAAATAGACTTTTAATCAGAAGACTATATTGAACTGAAGATAGTAAAATCCTGCATAACTACCTACAGATGCTAAAAAATCTATAAAGCTATAGCCTGGGTCAGAATGGTTTACCTTCCTAATAAGTTAGCCTTTGTTTTGCCATAGCTTTATTATTAAACTTAATAAACTATCAGTTTTATTATGTATAGTACATAACTCCTAGAGTTTTACTATAGTAGCTATAATCTCAGCATAGTTGAAACCAGAGATCATTTCATGAGTGGATATCTTGAAATACAAGGATTAAAGACACGTTTCTTGAAAACATTTATTTTCACTAAGCCATCTGATTTTTGAAAAATGTTGAAGAAATCATCATTGAAAATAATATTTCACCTCCCAATTCCTTATGGTGATGTTTCTTATGATATAGACTTTAAAAATCCTTGAAACATCTAGTACTTAACCAGTAAAATTGTTTCAACAGAATCAGTGTGGAATTAAAAGAAAAAGATAGGTTATGAGGAGAAGTGACAGCCTTTTCAGTACCCCAAACTTCTTGTGGAAACGTGACCTAAAAATATTAGGAAGGAGAGAAATATCTTAGAAGACCTTTGGGGGTCTTAATGTATTTTGCAGGCTTTCCTATACTCAACGGTATATTTAAACTTGTGATTTTGGCACTTACGTGTCTAATGCAGGGCTTTTTGCTGTCGTTTTGCTTGCTGTTACTCTTGAAAATGATAAGTTAAAATTGGGCTAACTTTAGTTGAAATCTAAGTTGACAATAGCCAGAGAAATTATAAATTTATCACTAGTCTGTTGCAAGAAGCAATTTGCTTTTGGTTTAACTCTAGTCTTGAGATCACCAGAGTGAAATAATATGCTTGAAAATGAATCCATCTCTTGAGAGACACAAGAAGTGAATCATGCAATGCACATTAACCCAAGGAACAGAGACATTAGATAAAAATTAATATCACATTTGTTTTCCCTACCTATTTGTATATGTGAACCATAGAACTAATGGCTTAAAATTTTGAAAATAAACATTTTGCTTTGTTTAATTTTTTTTTTCAGATAAATGTGCAAACTAGAAGCTGTGGGATCTGTTTATTAGACTTATGTTCACCACCCAAGCACAAACTCTTTGAGACAAAGCTCTTATTTTACGTTTATTCTGTCTCCTCCCTCATCTCCCAGCAGCTACCTCAGTGTAGGAGACAGTTCTATGGCACTAAGGTAACTCAATTGGTTTGCCTGGAACCTGACAGGATATGAAGGGGAGGGGGCAGGGGGGAAATGGTGGGGGAGAAGAAAGTGCAGGTTCAGTGTCAGAGAACATAGTATATCATTCTAGTACTTTAGATTCTAGTGAATTTGGGTAGCACTCATTCTGGGTCTTACTAATTTCACATTACTGCTGCTATCTTATACTAGTAAACCTGAATAGGTGCTTATTTTCAATGAGATTGTGAATCCCTTAAAGGCTGAGACTATAGTATCTTATTCTTAACTGGATTTCTTTCAGAGGGTTGGTGTCTCTTAGTGATGGGCCACAAGGGTAAAGTAATTATGAGCTTTACTCTGAGCACTTGCCCCAGGTGTTGGTTCACCTGAACTTCGTACTTCTCTATCCTGGAGACAGGTCGGAAGTGACCTTAGGAAACGGACTTCCTGTTTTATGGAAAGTTTCTGTTTTGCCCTCATAATTCCATCTTTGAGAATTGTTTTTAAGGAATCCTGACATTTTGAGAAATGTATAGTTTATGAAATAAAGACCCAGTGGATCCACTGAACATCAGGTCCTTGAATTCTTGGCCCGTGAGAAAGAGAGACAGTCACATTTCCATTCTGGATCTTACTTGTTCCTATAGGAAGATGTAACTCTCCATGACCTAGGGCCTTAAATGGGTAGGAAGGTAGAGGATAGAGTTTGTTTAAAATAGACGTCAAATAATTAATTGCTCCTCTCATACCCGAGACTTAGATTTATTTTCTTGAAAATTTTAAGAACCAATAACAGTGGATGGAAGAAACAGAAAAAGTGAAGCTTTCAGATAAACAATTTAATCTGTTATTGTGGTATGATAGGTCCCATATTGTATATATACTTCAGGCTTATCTAGGATTATGTCTACACAAATATTTGTGAATAAACATTGTTGCATAGCTAGGTTGTCTCAGAGAGAACATAGATATACTTTAATATAGAAAGTTCAAAGTTCAAATGTCAAATTCTACCTTTTTTTGTGGGGTGGCTGTGACTGACCTGTCTTTATTAAGACACATACTTTGAGTTGTCTCTCCTTTACTGACAACAGGTCATTTGCTCATTTCACAATATGCACATTTTATAATTCTTACTGTTCTTTTTGACTTCTGACAAATAGCACACATTGGTGACTCTGTCGACTAAGATTGAGGTGGCTATAATTTTTTTTTTTTCAGTGAATGCTCAACCATTATCAACCATATAAATGAGCAGGAATACAGCAGTATGGTCACATGCATCTGGGAAAATTAACTAAGGTTAACTCTGGGTTCTTAGTGACAACTCAGGAGAGTGTTGTGGGTATCTTTGTAAGACCATCCTTAAAGAAATCAGCTCAATATAACACTTAAGCTAAAAATTTCATAAAACATCTCCTGGAGAAGGGCACTGAATTGATATCACACCTGGTAAAAACCATGGGGGTGTCTGGATCTGTGATCACCATTGCTTTAGAACAGAGACAACGAAACTGGAGAAAGTCTCCAACAAGACAACCACCATTAGTGCAGGAATGGGAAGAATTAAGAAAAGGATGTTGCCTCAGGTTACAAAATCAAAAGACTGCATATGCCTATTGGGAAAAACAAAATATTGTAAAAGAGAAAAGATTTGGATAGAATGAACATAACATGAATAATTCATATTATATTCAGGGAACAGAATTAGAAGGCATCCATTAAACTTTGAGGTTGCTAATAATATTATGTACTTTATAGTTATTAAATATTTTATATAGTATTCATTATATTCCAAAGTGACACAGGCTGAAAATACATTTGATATAACTGATATTATCACTTTTACTAAGTGTGTTCCAAAATTATTGGTCTAGTATTGCTTTTAAAAACATTTCCATGGTCCTACAAATAAAAAAATGCCACCTATGCATCTGATCCTTGGGTACTTACAATATACATTACTGTATTAAAGGTTCTGAGAATGCTATTAGAAAAGAAAGTTTGCTTAACTTTGTTTAACTGAGTATTCTATGTTTATCTTATCAAGAAATGTCTTTTGCCAAAAATCTTACTTACATCCTATAGATTAACTTACCTTGAGAAAAACTAATCTATATTTAGTTATTAGTGAAGGGCGAATTTCTGATGGGTATCAAGGGTAATCAAGATTCTCATGTGTTATATGCCCTAAACTTTAAGACTATATATGAAAATATTACTTACTTGGTTTATATCTTTGTGTCTTTCTAATATTGGTTGCACTGGAGTCTGACTTTGGGGGTGATGGGGCAGGTGTTCCTTCGTTTTGTGAACATAATAGCAATTTATTGTGCACTTATTATGTTCTAGGTACTATTCTAAGGCATTTACATATATTATTTTATTCAATCTTCACAACAAAACCCTAGGAAAAGGGTCCTACTACAATCTACACTTTACATATATGAACTAGAAGCACAGAGAAGTTGAGTAACATGTCCAAGGTGACCCAGTGAGTGTTAGAACTGAGACTTGAACCCAGGCTCTAGTCTTGGAACTTGTAATCATTGTGTTACCTTGCCATCTTCCTTCAACTAGCATAGCAGCACCTGAGGAAACACCAAACAGGTAAGTGATCATTATCATAGGCAACAGGAGCCATGAAGTTTAGTAATTCACTTGGTATCTTTATAAAAACCAAGAGAAAAAGATAAGAAATAGCTAAATGACAAACCTTTTACCATGGCTTGAATGCTTTTGAATCTAAGACCGAGAGAGAGCATTAGGGAAAACCAGGCTATATGGAGTAGTAGGAACAATTTCTGGTGGCTTTAGGTATCATTTGTTGTCTTATCACCTCCAGGGTTACTATCATGGTCCAAATTCTGTCACATACTGTTGGAAATCCTCGCACAGCCAGACCTCTTTATCTCTCTCTTCTATTCTCACCTCCTTATGTGAAGAGCGGAGCAGCCAGAGTGAAACTTCACATCCACGATAAGATTATGTGATTTCCCCCATTCAAGTTTCTCCGGTAGCCCCCATCTTAGAGTAGGTCCAAACTTCTGAAAAAGCCTTGGGGGACCTTGTAAGTTATACCCCTGCTTCCCGTACATTCTCAACTCCTACCATTTTTTTTGATCACAGTGTTCCAACTACACAGATCCCTTTGCTGCGCGTGGTGTATGCCTTATAGTTCCCTCGGCTAGAGTACTCTAGATTTAAATACCCACATGACTCCTTCCTTTCTTTAATAGAGCCTTTGCTCAAATATTACCTCTGAAAAATGTCCCTCATAGCTCTCTATAAAATAGCAGCCCCATCCTCTTTCTATACTCTCCCCTCAGCCTTCTTTATTTTTTTCACAACACTAATTATAGACTACAATTCTTGACACTAGATTATCTATATGTTTACTTATTATCAGCCTATTATGGGATTGTAAGCTCCATGAGAGACATAAATTTTGTTGCATTTAGATTTGCAGTTTGAGAATTGAGATCAGTCTCCGGCGCATAATGGATTTCACAAGGAATAGCTGTTGCATGTCTACTCAGGAAGTTCCTAACCCAGGAGATTAGCATTCTGAGGAACTGTAGGTCTAGAAGTAGATGAGATTCCGAGTTTTGCGATTTTGTATCTTGCCCAGGTTGTATAGGGCTGGTGAGAGGTTAAACAAGTGCTCTTATTTCCTGTCCTGCACTCCTATTCTCTCACACTACCTTCCCATTACCATAGCTCCTCAATAGATTTTTTTTTTTCAGGAAAACAGCTATTTTAGAGGAAAAATCTATTGGTCAATTGAGGGTTTTGTTTTGTTTTTTTTTAACCAGGAAATGATCTGGGGTCCAAAGTGAAGTTGGTTCTGTACACTGAATTACCAGGAATCCTACTCTGCCAACCTCCGACCCCTCCTTCTGAAATATGGCCATAAAATAATGGATCTGTAAACTGCTCTGGGCAATTATGGCACTCCTGGAGTGAAAGTGGGCTGTCATTAGCCACACTTATGGACACCAGCTTGCTGCAGTTGGCTCTCAGCCAGTTTGGGAAACAGCTTTAGACTGGGAGGACACAAGTTCAATGGGATAATTAGGCAGGGTTTTGTGAAAGTTTGTTGATAAAAATGTGCTACAGATTAGCCTTTTCCCCCTTCCGTGCTGAGTAACGATCAGACAGAACAGGTGGTAAGCTAATGGGGGAACATGAAATTAATACTTTGTTTCCTGGTCCCCCCTTTGTTGTTTTTGTGTAGAGGATTTCTTCAGAATCTTCAAACACATTGCAAACACCTTTTTCTTCCCAGTTTTATTTAGTTTAGTCTAAAATCTCTGGCCCAAAGGTGCCTGGGCCATCCAGGTTTTCAAACAGAGTTCCCCTACTTTTGTGGGAAATGTTCTAGGAATAAACATCTGGAAAATGGAACAATTAAAAACAATGTGAAGTACAACACAAGCTTTTCAAACCAGCTCTTAAACCCCAACCATAGCACCATCCATCTGAGACTCCAAATGTCAACTTGACCTTTATCTAAAAAACTTGTTTTTGAGAAGTATGCCAGGCCTGAAATATTTCATCCACTCAAGTCCATCTATGACAGAACTTCTTGTCTGGTGAGTAACAAGTTTTAAAAAATGTTTATGTCCACTATAGATACTAAAGACCCCACAGCTAACTTCTAGATGATGACTGTCAGTCAAAACAAACAAACAAATAAATAAATAAATAAATAGGTCCTCCCACTCACTTTATGATGAGACCAATTTCCTTTTCTTCATTCTTGGACTTTATGAAATGTTTCAGAATGATTTTAGGAGAATTTGAAGACTCAAGATTTCTTCCTTTATGCAAGATCCTCAACAATAAAAACTTGTCTTGTTCCATGCATTTGTGTGTGTGTGTGTGTGTGTGTGTGTGTGTGTAAGATCTAGTCCAATTTCCTTCTTACATGAAGTTTACTCTTATTATTCTAGTTTTAATCATTTCTTTGTATCCTTAACCTGTATCCATGATTTTCTACTTAATTATACGCTGGCATAGTGGTTCTGTTTTGTGTGTTCCTCCTTTATCTTCAGATGGAAAGAAATATGATCTAGTTAAGAAATATAAACTTGATAGCCGGGCTTGGTGGCTCAGTCTGTAATCCCGCGCCTTTGGGAGGCTGAGGTGAGTGGATTGCCTGAGTCCTCAGATTCGACACCCGCCTGGGCAACTTGGCAAGACCTCATTTCTACAATAAATCAAAAAATTAGCCGGGCGTGGTAGCACATGCCTGCAGTTCCAGCTACTTGGAAGGCTGAGGCAGAAGGATCACTGGAGCCCAGCAGGTCGAGGCTGTGGTGGCTGGGAGTGGCCACTGCATTCTAGTCTGTGTGACAGAGTGAGACTCCAACTCAAAAGAATAAAATAAAATAAAATAAATAATAAAAAAAGAAATGTAAGCTTGAGAGTGATGTCAGAAAGATGGTAGACTAGCTCCAGGCTCTCACTCCCTCATGGAATCATCAAGTAAACAGCAGTATACAGACCAAAGTAACTTTGCAGGAATGCTAGAAACCAATTATGAATCTGCAGCATCTAAGCAAATGTCTAATCTAGAAAAAGCCACACTTAAAATGGCAGGAAGTTATATGGCACTGTAGCTCCCTTTGGCTCCACTCTCTCTCTGCTGCAGGGCATTACAGTTGGGACCAAGATGCCCAGCTCCTGGTTCCTCTCTCAGGATGGAAGGAAAACTGCTGAACTTGTTTGCAACAATCTGATGTATTTGGAAACTACCCAAGGGACTGGTTTCTGTATCACTTGACCTGGAGTGTTGAGGAAAGTGGCAAGTTTGAAAATGAGGTTGGAGGCTGCTGAAAGCAGTGGTGGTCTGTGGTGCATGAGATCTACAAGGGAACTATAGATTCCTGGACACTTTGGACAAGAGACTATGATCAGAGGAATATAATAGGACATCTAAGTCTTTGAGAAGACGTATATGTGAGACCTGTAGGGAAATTGCAACTTGTAAAAGCAGCTCTATATGTAGAGGAATGTAGAAGAATGTAGAGGAATGTAGAGGAATGGTAAGGGGACATACACACAGGCCCAGAGAAGACATCCTTAGAAAAGGCCTGAGAGAACCTTGAACCTTCATGCCAGAATGAATAGCAAATGTCTTCTCCTGCATAGAGCAAGTCCACAAAGACTGGGAGAGGGGACTTTGTTTTCTAATGTCCAGGTTTCAACAAAATAGCACAAGTCTACAAAGAGCAGAGAAACATGGCCTATTCAAAACAAAACAAAACAAAACAAAACAAAACAAAAAAATCTCCAGAAACTGACCCTAAAGAAACATAGGTCTCAGACTTGCTTGATAAAGACTTTAAAGCAACTGTCTTATGTAGACAACTAAAGAAAAATTTTAAAAAGATAAGAATATTAGCAAAGATAGAAATTATAAAAAAAAGAACCAAACAGAAATTCTGGATCTGAAAAACACAATGACTGTAGTAAAAAAATTCACTAAGGTGATTCAATAGCAGACTCCAATAGGAAGAAAAAAAAAGTCCATGAACTTGAGGATAGATCATATAAAATTATTGAGTCTGAGAAGAAAAAATAATAATTAAAAAAAGTAAATGGATGCTGAAAGATTATGGGATGTTATCAAGTTGTCCAATATATACATTATGAAGTTTCAGAGTGAGAAAAGACAGAAAAAGGACAGAGAACTTAGAGTAGTATCCTCTTATCCATAGGGGATATAGTCTAGGCCCCAAAGATGGTATTAAATCCTAGATATACCATGTACAGATTTCTTTTTCTTTAATTACAATTTATTGAAGAGCAATTTATTCTTACAGATCTACAGGTCTTTGCAAGTTTGGCATAAGATTTTTTTATTATTATTAAGTTGAGAACTTTCATCTTTCCACTTAAAGGAAGTAATTTGGATTTTTTTTTAATATTCAAATTTCCAGCATCACCTCTATTGCACTTTGGGGCCATAATTAAGTAAAATAAGGTTTACTTAAACATAAACATGCAATACTATGACAGTCAATCTGATAACCAAGATGGCTACTAAGAGACTAACAGGCAATGTATAAGAGTGGATATTCTGGACAAAGGGATGATTTATATACTGGCAGAAAAGAACAGGACATGCTACTCAGAATGGTATGCGATTTAAAATTTATAAATTGTTTATTACTGGAATTTTTTATTTAGTATTTTCAGGCCATGGTTGACCACAGGTAACTGAAACTGTGGAAAGTGAAACCTCAAGTGGGGGGAGGGGGAGGGGACTATTGTATTTGAAGAAATAATGACCCAAGCCTGGCTTGGTGGCTCAGCCTGTAATCCCGCACTTTGGGAGGCTGAGGTGAGTGGATTGCCTGAGCCCGCGGGTTTGAGACCCGCCTGGGCAACTTGGTGGACCTCATCTCTACAATAAATCAAAAAATTAGCTGGACATGGTAGCGCACGCCTGTAGTTCCAGCCACTTGGAAGGCTGAGGAGAAAGGATTGCCGGAGCCCAGCAGGTCGAGGCTGCAGTGGCCGGGAGCAGCCACTGCACTCCAGTCTGGGTGACAGAGTGAGACTCCAACTCAAATAATAATAATAATAATAATAATTATTATTATTATAATGAGCCAAAACTTCCAAAATTTGAGAAAGTACATGAACTTACAAGCATAAGCTCAACAAAGTAGGATAATTCAAAAGGAGCCACACTGAAAAATAATCAAACTGTCAAAAATCAAAGACCAAAAAATATCTTGGAAACAGTAAGAGAAAAATGACTTGTCAAATATAAGGCATTCTCAGTAGCATCACCAGCAGATTTCTCAGCAAAAACCTTGCAAAAAACCCCCAAAAACAAAAACTGACAAACAAACAAAAAAACCTGGCAGCTGGGGATGGGGGAAATAGGAGTTATTCTTGATGGTTACAGTGTCAGTTTGAAAAGGTATAGAAATCCTGCATTCACAGTAGCCACACAAAAAATGAAATACCTCAGCATCTTCCTAATTAGAGAAGTGAAAGACCTTTACAATGAGAACTACAAAACACTGCTCAAAGAAATCCAAGAAGACACAAACAAATGGAAAAATATTCCATGCTCATGGATAGGAAGAATCAACATTGTTAAAATGTCCATCCTACCAAAGACAATCTACAGATTCAACGCAATACACATTAAGTTACCAACATCATTCTTTTCTGACCTGGAAAGTACAATACAGAAATTCATATGGAAACATAAATGACCACGAATAGCCAAAATAATCCTTAGCAAGAGAAACAAAGCAGGAGGTATCACACTTCCAGACTTCAAACTTTACTAAAAGGCTAAAGTAATCAAAACAGCCTGGTATTGGTATAAGAACAAGCACATAGACCAATGGAACAGGATAGAGATTCCGGAAGCAAAGCCTCAATTCCTCAACCAGCTCATCTTTGACAAAGCCTCCAACAACAACCACTGGGGAGAGGAGAACCTATTCAGTAAATAGTGCTGGGAAAACTGACTGACCACATGCAGAAGATTGAAACAGGACCCCTACCTATCACCATACACAAAAATTAACTTTAAATGGATCAAAGACCTAAATGTAAAACCTCAAACTCTAAGAATCTTAGAAAATGCAGGAGACACCCTTATGGAAATTGGAACTGGCAACCAATTCCTATTCAGAACCCTAAATGCCCATACCTTAAGAAATAAGGTAGACAAGTGGGACCTCATCAAACTAACGAACTTCTACAAAGCAAAAGAAACCATCATGAGAGCAGGCAGACAGACCACAGAATGGGAAAAAATATCTGCCAGCTGTATAACAAAGACCTAACATCTAGGCTCTACAAGGAACTCAAACACGCTGAAAGGAAAAATAACAAACAGCCCCATTAAAAAGTGGGCAAAAGACATGAATAGACATTTCTCAAAAGAAGATATATGGGCAGCCTACAGATACATGAAAAAGTGCTCACCCTCACTCATCGTCAGAGAAATGCAAATCAGTCACATTGAGATACCACCTAACCCCTGTAAGAATGACCATCATTAATAAAACAAACAGCAACAGATGCTGTCGAGGATGTGGAGAAAAAGAAACTCTTCTACACTGCTGGTGGGAATGCAAACTAGTACAACCTCTTTGGAAGACAGTGTGGCAATTTCTCAAAGAACTAGAAATTGATCTACCAAATGACCCAGCAATTCCCCTACTGGGAATATCCCTGGAGGAACTAAAATCATTCTACAAAAAAGATACCTGCACACGTATGTTTGTTGCAGCTTATTCACAATAGCAAAAACATGGAACCAACCATGTTGCCCATCAAAGCTGGAATGGATAAAGAAAAAAGTGGTACACATACACAATGGAATATTACACAGCCATAAAGAAGGACAAACATATGGACTTCATAGCAACTTGAATGGATTTAGAGTCAATCATACTCAGTGATCTAGCACAGAAACAAGGAACAGAGTACCACACAAGTGGACCTTGAACAATTATAATACTATAAGAAAGGGATTGGCAGTAGTGGGAAACTGTCAGGGGATGGGGGGTGGGATTGGCAGTAGTGGGAAACTGTCAGGGGATGGGGGGTGGGATTGACAGTTGAGGGAAACTGCTGGGGTGGGGGAGAAGGGCACATCTCATCAATAAGGGTACCGTATAATCAATGTTTTTATACCTAACCCTGAATTGTACCCCACATCTTTATAATAAAAAAAAGAAACAAAAAAAAGAAAAGTTGTAAAAAATCTGAAGCCTGGTTGCACAACAATGTGAATGTATTTAACACTACTGAACAGTACACACAAAATTAATTAAGATGTTAAGTTTTATGTTATGTATGCTATATAACAATTAGAAAAATTAAAATATAGGCTGGCGTTGGAACTAAATAACCATGAGTTTGAGTTTGAAGCTCTTTTAACAACTAGATGAGTAGTCTTAGGCAAACAACCATTCACTCTCAGCCTCAGTTTCCTGTAGGATAAAATGAAAATAAAGTTGTGGGCTATGGTGAAGATAAAACGGGCAAATGCATGTAAAGTACCCGGAACATAGTAGACAGAGTAAACATTTAGTTGGCAACCCCTTGATGACAGGTCTTGAGTCTAGTACTACTCCAAAATATTGCAGTAATTGCAATTTAACTTATGAGTTTATTTTTGCAATTGTTCATGTATTCAAAGAGTTGGGAACAAAAAGTTGCGTTAAAATCATTATCCAGGTGAATGGGTGGAAACTGAAATAGCTTTCTCACTTCTGTTACTGTACACACATTTTAAAATAAAACAAAGTCGGTCTTCCAAAACTAATTCTTTAAAACTTTGTTGGAGTGACATGAGATGGAGAAAGGAAGATTTCACTAAAAGGGATGTATAGATACAGATATTTTGCCATCCCACTAATGGTTTTGTGATAATCTACATAGCGCTTCCTCCTACCGCCCTTTTATTTGTCTTAAGGGACAGCATACCAGTATACACACACTTTCATGCAGATTCACAGTATCCACAAAGAAAAAAAGATCTAGGACATCTTCTGATCTGGTTTGTGTAGCCTCTGCTGACAGCTTCAGAGGAAGATTCCAGGCATAGGTAGAGAAGGTTTTCTTCTCTTTCTTTCTTTCTTTTTCTTTCTTTCTTTCTTTCTTTCTTTCTTTCTTTCTTTCTTTCTTTCTTTCTTTCTTTCTTTCTTTCCTTCTTTCTTTTTTTTCTTTTTACTGCAATCTGAGATCTATCCTAACAGAATCCAGCCCAAGGAACTCCATCCGTGACTTCAACCAAACAGGCTAAACAGGCAATAAAGAGTAGCCTTTTAGTGACTATTTAGGTTCCCAAACTTGTTTATATGGATGTATTTGGAAAAATAAAGCCTTAAAATATAAGTTCAAGCTTATCATGTGAAGGCCTTTTCCTACCAACTTATAAGCAACAAAGTGTTTGTTGTATTTTTTCCTCCTCTTTGAGATAGAGTACATTCCAAGAGGAAGTTGATGTCTAGTATTTGGATAAGCAGCTAAGATTTGAGGACCACTTCTGGGATGGGGGAGGTTTTCTCTAATACTTCACATGCTGGTGAGCTACAGGTTTATAGAAATTATTATTAGTTGTTGTTTTTCATTTACCAGTTTATTATAAAGGATATCACAAAGGATACAGATGAAGGGCTACATAGGGCAAGGCATGTGGGACAGGGCAAGGAACTTTCATGCCCTCCCTGGGCATATCACCCTCCAGGGACTTCCACTTGTGTGGCTATGTGAAAGTTATACAAAATCCGTCCTTTTGGATTTGTTTTTGTTTTTTTAAGAGCATCTTCATCTAGTTAGGGAAAAGACCTCTTGAGTAGGCAAAGGGGACACATGGGAACTCAGAGTGCTCTGTTATTACTCCTGGGCCTCTGTAACTATGATTTCTAGGGCACCCAGGTCATTTGTTGGACAGTCAGCAGGGGAAACTAAACAGGTGTCCAGGCCGGCAGCCCCTAGTCTAAATTCTTAAAGCCATAGGCCAGCAATGCTCCTTCTCATCCAGAAAAAAGGAGAAAGAGCAAGGGAGAATTGTTGCAAAGTCATGTCCCCCATCAAAGGGGTCCCTTCAAGAGAGTGGAGTCAGCTAACCAGTCTGAGTATGGCAGGGATCCAAGCCATAGGGAAGTAGGTGACTGAATGGGAAAAAAGGCCAAATACAAACATTTTTTTTTTTGCTTCCCTTTTTGGAAGCAGCTCACGTCTTGGGAAGATAAGAATTTCTTACTATTATCCCCACTTAGTGATACAGAAGCTATAACAATGATGGGCTACTGATCTGCACAACAAAGAGACTTTGGTGTGTGTGTGTGTGTGTGTGTGTGTGTGTGTGTGTGTGTGTGTGTGTATGTGTGTGTGAGTTTAGGGAGGGCTCTGCAGATTATTGCTCAAATTGTCATTGTCTAATAAGCAATGGTGATTGAATGGAGAATGCCTTTGAACCAGATCTCAGATTCAGGGTGCTTGCCTGAAACAGAGAGAAAATGACTGAAAAATCTGTTCTAGTGAGAAGTGAGTTCCTACTGAGGTTCAGCCTAGAGAATTAAAAACTCCTTCCTAAAAGGGTGAAGGAGATAAAGATAACAACAGAGGATCAAAGCTGCCACATTTTTTGTGGTTAGATGAAGATTACAGTAGAGAGTGACAGATAAAAATGTTAAAAACATACAACATCCCAATTTAGACACAGCTCCTTCCCTTTCTGGCCATAGTGACAGTTCTCTGGTAAATGCAGTTCAGGGAAGATAAATCAGTCAGCCAGTGGCCTAAGGGTTAGGACTTTGAAAAACAACAACAGTAAAAAAACAACAAGTTATAAACCCAAGTCCATGAGTAGTCCCAGGAGACTTGCCTTCTGCATTCCCTCTGTCTGTGAGGGATCTCTGGGAAGCCATCAGCTCTCAGGATCAGACACAGAGAACAGTTCTACTTTTGGCAAAATCCAGTTTGGTTGTTTGGAACAGAGTAGACAGAGAAACAAATACTTTTAGAAATTGTTCTTGGGTTGAGATTTAAGGGATGTATAAAAAGTTATTAACCTAACACATCCACAGAAGATGAATTCTGGGTCATTTTATAGATTGTCTTCCCTAGAAAAACCTATGAATTGGCAGAGTGGAAACTAAAAATGATTTTGGTCTGGGACCAAGGAACCCAGGGAACTCAGCAGACCGTGCCACTGCCCCTGCCACCAATTAACTCTGTGGACAAATCGTTCCCTCTTCTTGGTTTCTTTTCCTCCTTGTAAACAGATGCATTCTTTTAAAATCCCAAACTCACCAGCTATTTTCCTTCTTATGTCCTTATGTTGACTTCTTTTTTCTTGTATGACACAGCATTTTTTTTTCCTTCCTGATGTCAAGTTCTAGGAAAGAACTAAAATCTGGCATCTGACATGGTTAATGGTGGAGAACTGGGGACCATGTCAGAATGACAGGCCATTCTGTCCTAACTCCTTCAGTGGTGCTGCCTCCTTGGTGGGGGAGGGATAACATAAAGAATGAATTCAAAAGTTATTTTATATTCTACAAAGGACATGTTTTCTTTACATTATCTTCATTTTAAAAATAAAGATTATCTCTCACAGATGCCACAGGTCTTATGTGTCATGTAGTACCCATTTCCAGAAACATCCTGTCACTGAGAGATCCAGAGACAGTTCTTGTAGAGTTCCAGGCTTCAGTCTTTCTCTGTTGCAGGGCAATAATCAGACATACCTGCCATCAACTGCTCTGAGGTTTACTGGAAACTGCTTGGCTGACAGTTTTAAAAGGTAGAAACGATCCCTCTTATTTGTGATTATATATCTTTCCAAATAAGTCTTTCTTACATCTACAGGTATTGTTTAGTCTTTTCTAGAACTTTCGGTTGTACTTGAAACATGCACCAGGCTTTATATTAATACCAAGGCTTTGAAACCACAGCAGTTAATGACTCTACCAGCTGCTTTTTGTCGTATTTAATGGTGACCTCTTTTTAGGAATAACTGCCACCTAATACCTCTTTCTCAAAGACTAGGTTAACGGAGAGTCATTTGGCTGATTTTTCCATCAACAAGCTGGAGGGCTGAGGGTTGGCACAAACTGGTTATAACCATTTTATTCTTCAGGCTTTTCCCTGTGCCTGTACCTTAATATTTCTTGAATGAACACTAGCTGCCTCGGGTTGCAGTATAATGATGGCACTATTCAAACCCTGCCCTACTAAGGAAAGGCACTATTTTCCTGCACCACCCCCCACCACCGCAAAAAAACAAACAAACACACAAACCATGTGCTGATAGCATCTTTGTTATAAATACCAACTGGAGATATTTAAATATTTGTGTTTATATTTAATCTTTATTCATCAGTCTTTTGTCTTTGTCCAGCTATGAAATGCAGACAATTTTAGTCAATATCAAAACATCCATCCATCCTCTCTCAGGAGTAACGTTAGCCTAGTGAGGTCAAAGCTTTTATTCCTTTGGTTACAAGTTTGTTGGGGGGTCAATACAAGAGAGCAGACTGTAGCAGTTCTGGCATCTGGGGCAAGAATGATCAGGGGGTAAGTCCATCCTGAGTACACAGTGGAAGTAATTCGAAGCTGGGATAAGACCCTCCAGAAGAAAGAACTAATTCAAAATGTGGTGCATGCTTCCAAATTGTTTCTGCCCTCTTGAGATCGCTGCCTTTTGCTCTTCTGGCCAGAGTCCGTCGAGGGTTTCAGACTCAGACACTGGAAGTGAAATGCCTTCCTTTTTAGTTGATGATTGACTGCCATCATGGAATCATGGATGGCAGGACCCTCGACACAATAGCAATTTGGGCCTCCTGTCACTTCTGTTTTTTGACTATTATTTATATGTTATATACAACTGACTGGAAATCATTAGTGAACATATTTACTGGTGGAATTGTACAGTATTTAAAAGCATAGGCTTTGAAGTTGGAAATCTGTGCATTAATATTATCTCTTGCTATTTGCTAGCCCTGTGGTCAGATGAAAGTCCCTTAACTGAGCCTAATTTTTTTTTATCTGTAAGATGTTGCTAATTATATCTACTATGCAGAGTTAGTGTGAATATTCGAGGAGATACTGCATATAAAGTATAAGCATGATATTTGGCATATATTAAGTATCAAATAATGTTTTTATTATCAATAATATTGATATTTTATGATTATGAAAATTACTACACATTTAGAAATACTACATTTATCATATGATAATGTATTTTTTTAATCTAAGACTAAGGATCCAAGAAATAAAATAACAGCAAAAAAAAAAAAAAAAATTCAGAGTCTTTTTTTTGTCTCACTTCCAGCTACATGGACATGATCCTACCCAGGTCATGAGAATTCTCCTCCACAAATTTATTTTCTGGTAACTCTTGTTCAGGGGCTTGGTAACATGGAAACTGTTTGATCTTTTGAATAGTGGTAGTCTTATAGTCAAATATAAAAATTAATCCTCTCTTTTACTGTGGGACAAGAATATGATTCCATTTATTTTTATTTTTTTATTTTTTTGTTTTAAAGATGTGGGGTACAATTCAGGGTTAGGTATACAAATATTTCTTATGCTTGTACCCTTGTTGATGAGGTGTGCCCCTCTCTCTTCTAGCAGTTTCCCTCCACTGCCAATCCTACTCTACCTCCTCTGGCAGTTTCCCACTGCTTCCAATCCCTTTCTTATAGTATTTTGATAATTGTCCAAGGTCCGCTTATGAGTAAAAACATATGTATTCTGTTCTTTTTTTCTGTGCTCAGTCACTGAGTATGATAGATTCTAAATCCAACCAAGTTGCTGCGAAGTTCATATGTTTGTCCTTTATGACTGCATAATATTCCATTGTGAATATGTACCACATTTTTTTTAATCCAGTCTAGCTTCAATGGGCAACATGGTTGGTTCCATGTTTTTGCTATTGTGAATAGAGCTGCAACAAAAATGCTTGTGCAGGTATTTTTTTGGTATAATGACTTGAGTTCTTCTGGGTATATTCCCAATAGAGGGGTTGCTGGGTCATATGGAAGGTCAATATCTAGTTCTTTCAGAAATTGCCACACTGTGTTCCAAAGAGGTTGCACCAGTTTGCATTCCCACCAGCAGTGTTGAAGCATTCCTTTTTTTCCTCATCCTTCCCAGCATCTGTTGTTGCTTGTTTTATTAATGATGGCCATTCTTACTAGGGTTAGGTGATATCTCAGTGTGGTTTTGATTTGCACTTCTCTGATGATGATTGAGGCTGAGCACTTTTTCATGTGTCTGTTGGCTGCCCATATACCTTCTTTCGAGAAGTATCTACTCATATCTTTTTTCCCACTTTTTAACGGGGTTGTTTTTTTCCTTTTGGCGCATTTGAGTTCCTTGCAGATCCTAGATGTTAGGCCTTTGTCAGATATACAGTTGGCAAATATTTTTTCCCATTCTGTGGGCTGTCTCCCTGCTCTCTTGATGGTTTCTTTTGCTTTGCAGAAGGTTGTCAGTTTGATGATG